>QANY01002365.1:0-193013 GCA_003255025.1 Datisca glomerata
AGTCTTACTAGATTTTAATCTTTCTCTTAGGATATTACTTTTGCTTGTTCTATGTAAAAATCAATATTTTTTTGTCATTAGAAATTATGATTTTTAGCGGACAATAATTTGTAACAATTTTGAGTAATAAAATAAAAAAGTTATGTGATGTTATTATTATTTTGATATTTTGTCAAAAATATTATTTTTTAAATTTGTACAATGGCAAGAATAAGTAATGTAAAAAACTTATAATAACAAAATGTTGCACATCATATAGCATAAAAATGCTATGAAAAGTCTTTGACAGCGTTTAAAAAACGCTATGGTAAGTTTTTACTATTGGTAAATAATTGCTATCATTGAAAAACTCTATGGTAAGTCTATCATAACATTGAAAAAATACTATGGTAGGTCTACCAAATGTTGAAAAAATGCTACGTTAGATCTTTAACAGCATCGAAAAACATTATGATAGGTCTACCATAGCGTTAAAAAACTGCTATGGTAGGTCTACCATGTCATTTTAAAACTACTATGGTAGGTCTACCATAGCATTTAAAAAGCTCAATAAAAAGTGTTTTGATAGCGGCGTTATGGTAGGGTCGAACTTTTAATAACGTTGGTAAACATAGCATTTAGAAAAATGCTATGAAAATGCTACGTTAGCATTTTTTAGTGCTATCGTAGCGTTTTTTGTTGTAGTGTTGTTTTCTGAGAATTTGAAATTGAAACCCCCTTCCCTCTCTCTCAGGTCTTCTTCTTCACTATGGCCTAAACCATCTCATCTGTCTCTCGGGTTCAACTCCGTATTTTGATTAAAGTCTAAATTTTGATTGTTTAATCTTTGAATTCTAATTGTTTAAACTCTGAATTTTGATTGTTTTCTGAGAATTTGGAATTGAAACCCCCATTTCCTCTCTCCCGAGTCTTCTTCTTCACTATTTGTGAATGAGATATGAAAAAATGTAATTTTTAGTGTATTACATACTTCTTCACTATGTGTTTAGTGTTCTCACTAAAAGAATTGTAATTTTGATTGTTTAGTGGTCTCACTGAAAAAACTGTAATTTTTAGTCTGCAATTACAATTTGTAATGTATTACAGGCTTCTTCACTATCTGCAAATTTTTTAGCGTAACTACAATCGGGTCTTCTTCTTCACTATCAGTGAATGAAACCCCATTCCCTCTCTTGGGTCTTACTCTAAAAATTGTAATTTTTAGTGTTCTCACTGTAATTTTCTATTAATTTTAAATTTGGTTTATGTTAATTCTAAATTTACCTTAGTCGATTCCGTATAACATGAACTTTGATTGTGCTTAGGTTTTGTTGATTCTAGTTCAAAATTTCTAAATTAGGATAATCATGGTGAGGAAAAAATATAAGTTTTGGGATTATGCTGAATTGTTAAATAATCGTTTCAAATGTAAATTTTGCAAGAGAGATTTTGTTGGAGGAATTTCTAGAGTAAAATCTCATTTATCTGAAATAAGTGGTCATGATATTGATATATGTAGTAAAGTACCAGAAGAGGTTCAAGTTGAAGCGTTCTTTTTAATTGGAGATTCAAGTTCTAGCAAGAAGAGGAAAATGACTCAATTGATGAAAGTAATCAAGGATCAAATGCTTTCTCTTTGGGTCTATCTACTTAGACTCAAACCACGATCCTATAATTCTCTGCTAGAAAAGAGAAGAGCGATGTTGACAAAAAAATTGCTCAGTTTTTCATCATGAACAACATAGCATTTAATGTTATTCAGTCTATGTCATTTACTGACATGAGTAAAGCTTTAGGTGATTTTGGTAGTGGTTATAGTGTACCTAGTTACTCAACGCTTCGTACTAAGTTAATACCTGAGGAAAGAACAGATGTTAAGACATATGTTGCAAGTGTAAAAAAATCATAGATTAGTACAGGTTATACTATTATGTCAGATTCATGGACAGGCATAAGGAGATGGTGTTGGGTCAATGTTATCGCATGCTCACCGTTAGGTGCTATTTTTCTAAATCATTTGAATGAGGATAAATTAACTGGTGAGTATCTCTATAACATTTTATCCTCTGTCATTGATGAAATTGGCGCTGAACATGTTGTGTAAATAGTTACCGATAATACTTCAAATTATGAGTCAGCTGGTTGTATGCTTATGGGAAAATATCCTCGATTATGCTAATTTCATTTCTAATAAAAGTGCTTTTATATATAGGTGTTTGGTGCAGCTTAATGGTTCGATCTTCCTTGTATTGCAAAAGATAGTAATTAGAATTTTAAATCAACCATGTAGTTGATCAGCTTGTGAAACAAATTGAAGTGCATGGGAAACAACTCAAATCAAAAAGAGAAATAGGTTGGCACCGACGATGTCAGATGATTTGGTGTACGTGAGAATGTACTCTTTGATTATGGCAATGTACAAAGATCGTGAAGTAAGTGATATGTCACATATTGATATTTCTAAGATTAATCCATTTGTTGAAGAAGGGTTTAAAGAAGAACTAGATTTTTTGGATGAGAGTGAGACTTTAGATGACATGAGTTTGTGTAACTGGTCTGAGCTTCTTCGGACCCCAGACGAATCTTGGACTCGTTTCGATGATACTTTACCACCAGATGATCCTATCTTTTGATAGTTTTTATTAATTCAATTAGTTTTTATTGATTAATATATTATGGATTGATCGATATTATATATTGATAAATTACATTTTGGATGAAAATAATATTTTGGATTGATGCTTATATTTTGGATGAATACGATAATGTTAATTGAACTATATTTTGTGATAATTTTATAAATTAATTATGAGTTGAATATTCATTATGGATGTGTTTGATGAATTTTTAGAATGATATTTTATTGTCATCATAGAATATTGTTATATTAATATATATTTGTAAATGTTACAACGAAAACATATAATACTCATTTAAAATTTATATCTGAATTTTTAGATTTCATATGTTATTGAACGAATTTTAATTGAATATTTACTGTTTAATTTCTGAATTACATATACCGAAGTATTTTTGCCGTTCTCCATTGACTAAGTTAGGTTGTAACGCGGGTCCTAAAAACCCTAACTCTTTACGGGACTCTATAAATGTTTGTTGAGAGTTCATTGATCTTATATCAGTTTGCTCGCCGCCTCTCTCTCTCTCTCTCCCTCTCTAGCTTACGATTCCATTCTAACCCCTAATTACATACATCGATGTGATATCTCAGACTAGTAGCTAGTTGTTGATTGAATTTTTACAGTGTAGGTTGGAGCAGATTTACCGTAGTTTGTTTCAGATTTCTGAAGTTCTATCGAACTTATCGCTCTCTGGTTTTGAAAAAATGTTATGTGCACGATTTTGTGCATCTGTTTACCCTTTCCTTGTCTGGCATAAATGAATGCTCGAGGAGATAAAACTGATGCAGAGATTGGAAGGTTGGCTTACCAGCCCAACGCACCTTTGAACTTTGCCTTGGAGTCAAATGGACCTACCGAAATCTCAATTCCTGTAGATTTTATCGAATTTATCTCATCTTTCGTTTTATTATTTTATATTCGTTTATGTTATTGAGAAAGTGGCAGATGATGAATAATTTCACGCTTATTGATATACTGAATGTTTGTGCTGACTCTACTCCGCTTATTATCTGATGCCAGTTATTTTTTGTTCGTTTTTCATTTGCTTTAGTTCGATTGATTTGCTTGATTGTATGCTTTCTGAAAATGAGAAATCTTTGTAATCAGTAGAACATGATTTTGATCACTTAAGAATCCACTGCTGTTGTTGCTATTGAAATTGTGTTTCATAACATGTTTCTGTTGATATTTAGCTGAAGTAGTTATCTGATTCTTAATCCCCATTAACCTATTCCCTAGGTGCTATGCCTATGAATTGGTATTCATCTGCTTGCTCAATTAGAAATTTTCTTTTTATGTTTTTATTACTATCATCTAGGTGATGGGGGAGGCAAATGATGGACAAAAATCTTATCCTACAAACTGAATTAAATGTAGACTAGAACTCCGCTTATTATCTGATGCCTTCCCTAATTTAAAATTTTCACTATTTATAAGCTCTTGTAGGAGCATATTTCTTTTCTTTGTGTCAAAAATCAAGTTTTTGAATCCTTATCGATGATGATAAAATGCAGACGGGCGGTCAGAACTGATGCCGTGTTGATTGTCTGCTACTCCCATTCTTGGGTTACTGAGGTTTATATTTGTCTTGTCTCTTGTGATTTTGTTGATTTCCTTGGTTCACTTGGTTGATGTTTATATTTCTCAAGTCACAGTGAACATGTCTATAGATTGGTAATTAAGTTGGCAGATAGATATTACAATCTGCCTGCTGTGATGAAGTTGCTTTTATATGTATATGTCTGGACATATGAGACTTGTCTATGATATGATATGCAGTCTTCTGAGCTAAACTTTATTACTTGTTTTTATATTGCTGATTTCACCATGGCGACTAAGAAGATGCCATCGTTTCATAGTTTAATACACGACTAAAATATTTCTTCAAGTTTGATCTCAGGTTTTTCAAATGATACCTGTTAACGTATGTTAGCCATATGATTTTCACAAAATGCCGAGCTCTTGACTTGCTTGGTAGAGCTTTTACATGATCTCTACCAATGAGAGAGCGGATGTTGATTCTCGCTTTGTTGATACCCCAGGGTGGTTTGGTACCAAGTAATCAAATAACCAAAAATGATAGCGCGAAAGTTGTCAAGAAAATGTTCATTTTGTTTAGAAATATTAGAATAAACAAGAATGACTTTTTATCGTTATAATTGGGATAAAATGAGCGCGTCAAAGCAACCATCGTATACTTGCAAACTCCTTACAAAGGAACTAACTTTTAGACAAATGAGCATTCGCAAAATTAAATTCTAGGGGATTAGATTTCTAGAAGAAAAAAAAAACAAGGATTAATAGGAAGTATCGATTTTTACAAAATAGAAAATCCAAATTGAACCATGAAGGCTGCAGCAAATAATGATGGATGAACAGCCATGGAGTGTCTACTTTGATGTCGCCGTTTTAGCTTGGTAGGATTTATTGATGAACCTGAAATGTGAATTGTGGATCATCGCCAGTGAAGTGAAGGGTGCTTCTCATATGTAGATTCTGTTTTCTTTCAAGATTGAGGAATGTCAGAAACCCCAACTGTTCAAAATGTGTTTATGTAAGATCACTTGAATCTTGGTTAAACCTGAGAGTGTTCAATTTAACAGATTAATATGAAAGGAGACAAATTTATAAATTTTGAAATTCAGCATCGAAATCTCATCGAAGAGTAGGAGAAAGGACAACAACGTAAGCAAGGAATTAATTATGATATCCCGGAACAGGATGTTGAATTTAGAAGTGGAGTGATAAATCTGAATGCATGGTTTGCACACCGATTTATGAAGTTTTCACTCATATGCTGAGCTCGGTAAATTTAATATATTGGCCGAGTCCGACACAAGCTCATGCATATTTCATTCGACAGCCACCAAGTTCCTCAGCTATTCACTGAATAAGCTTCTGGAATTTGGGGCGACTTCTTTCATTTATTGAGGAGTTCCAAAATTCTGATGCTTTCTTATATTATTGAACGAACTAATAGATAATCAATTACATTTGATCATAGATGAATGGAAAACTGTTACGTGTAGGTCATGAACTTGAATGTTACCAACTTCAATTTTTTCCACTAATTTTTTACGTTGCTTTCTTATTGAACTTAGAACTCGGAGTTTCCAAGTAAATATCAGTCATTGTCAAATTCCAACACATTAACCATATTCAAGCTTCCAAATAGTCCAACTCTTTGAGATTTTTTCCGGACAGAGGATATGTTTTTCTGTGTTAATAAAGTGTATTTGGTATTCCTGTTTTTTTTTTTTGTTTCAATTCTATCTATTGTGTAATAAAATATGAAACTCTACCAATAACTTTTTTATTTATAAGATTTGTAAAAACGTTGTTAGTTTCAGTTGATAAAAATACTCTTTTCACTTATCATATGGTTAACTAAAAGTTATATTTTGTGTACGCAGAAATACACAACGTGCTTATGAATAAGTAAAGCAACGGATTAGTTCGTGTTCAAAAAAGAAAACAGAACCAATTATGTACATCATGTTAACTCATTAGCTTCCATTCAGGAGGTTTGAAATTTTAAAAGTTCGTTCTATGTTACAGTACACAGCACGAATGAGAAAGAAAGACAAAATAAAAGAAGAAAAATTATATATTATGATACCACTACCTTAATGAAAGTAGAGAGGGTATCACGGAAGAGGGAAAATAAAATTTTATTCATCTTTCTGCATTATTATATGATTAAACATGATTTGATCATCTAAAATAAATTAATTTAAGTGTAAAATTATTTATATTATATACTTACAAATAGATTACCTTTATAACTCAACATATACTCAATCACATTCTAATTCAACATCACAAGTGATTAGTAGTTGCACATTTCAGAGATTAAAATGTTTTTGACAAGAAAACAGACAATTTCAAATATGCAAAACTGTGGTTTCAACTTATCATTAGTAATTTTTCTTGGGGGATATTAACAAGTTTTCATCAGCTAACTGCAAATCCGTTAAAGTGGAACCGGGCACTACAATTCCATTACCTTTAATGGAACTTTTCAGATTTAAGAACTGCGATTACGATGAAATAATCAAGTAAAAGCAAATAAAGCCAAAATCGATGAGTTAAATTAAAAGTTAAAACTTCCACATTGCTTAGGTTCTGTGAGTTATGACCGAGTACCCCCGTAGTACAAAATCAGCGAGCAGATAAAATAATCACTGCTACTTTTAGCTCTATAAATTTGTGGACTAGAAAACAAAAACAACAGTCCTAAATTGGAACCATTTACAAAAACAGTGCAGCCAAAATATATATTTACAACTGCCTCTTCTAAAAGTAAAACCTCTTCTACTAATCTTCCACTGTCTGGATCTCACCCATCATGATTCGGTTACTAACAACATTAAATCCCAAAATAGATGCACTTACCTTCTTCCCTTTCTTCCCCTTCTTTTTGCCTCCTCCCTTTGAGTAACCATCCAGATTGTTATCCACGTCCCCTGCATCCACGTTTTCAGAATTCACATCTTTGGCACTGTATCGAGTTGACTTTCGATCGTTCTGACTTTGAAAGGCAATGTCAAGGACATCAGCTGGTAATAACTCCTTGTAATTAAGGAACTTGTCTATGAACTTGTGATCAGGATCATACGTTCCTAGGTTCTCTATCAGAAGCAACTCCGCTTCTGACCTGGATTGCTTCAAGCAAAATTCAAGGAAGCTCATATCTGGCAAGAAAGATAAAATACAACTTCTATTAAATAACACTTGGGATGGTATTTAGTAGCAACAAGTCCTTATCCTAGTAATAGGAGTAAGAGAGTAAGCATGCATTTAATAGGCATTTGGTGTATAAATATTTATTTTTCTGGGGGAAAGCGTAATATTACCTTTCGACCCAATAAGTCTGAAGCACTCAGTCTCACACCAATCTCTGAAGTCCATTGCTTCTGCAGGAAGAAGTATTAGAAAAACATACATTATAATTAACAGGAAGTCCATTCCAATTTAAGAAGAGAACCAATCCAGAACAGTATACCTGAATGCTTGGTCATGGAATCTCTTTTTCCTTTCGTTGATAATTTAGCAGAAGCCGGGGGAGACAAGAAGCTCTCAGAAGCTTTACCAGTCACTGATTTTTGGCGGCTTAATGACCCGGTTGCAATTCCTTTCCCAGGAGAATTCTTGATTCCCCTACTGTTTTGAGATGCAAGGTGGGGGAAGTCTACCCTGTTTCCAGGATGGAAAGAAAGAAGATATTAACAATCTCGATCGATGAATTTCACCAGATATACTACTGCTTAGATTCAATGTCAATGATAGAAAACATAGAGGCTTTAAAACATGAATAGCATGATTCGATGAGATAAGGTGATGAGGTGATGAACTAATGACTAAAATAACCAGCCCGTTCAGTCCTTCCACTTTAGGCTAATGACATTTATCACAAATGCACCTTTTCGCTTATTTAAATGAAGAAATTGCACCATTTTCATCTTTTCTTGGGCAGCCCCAACTAAGAAGGAAACCATGTATAACACAAGTAAGTTGTTTCTTTATCATTTGTGTGTGTGTGTGTGTGTGTGAGAGAGAGAGAGAGAGAGAGTCATACTGCTGAGATTCTTGCTTCGACTGATCAATGGGCCCCCAGAACAATTCATCTTCCCCTTTATATTTTGATTGCGAGGATGCATGGGTATTGATCTGAATGGGTGATGAAGCCTTAGAAGGAGATGATGCAGAAAGAGACCATGAAGGAGTATTACTGCGAGCAATCTGTGTTGGCTGGGATTTTTGAGGAGTGGGCATTGGGGACGGACTCTGAAGAGAGGCCATCCTTCTCTCCTGCTCCTTTTGGATGTCCCTTAAGCACGTGGGTTTAGGAAACTTTCCCGAGTCAGTAGACCATGCTGGAGAAGGGGAAGGGTTTGTTGACTCTCCTTTCCAAAGAACAAAATCACCTAACGAAGGTCCTGATGGGATTGCGGGCATTACTTCCTTCTCTGGTTGAAATGGGCGGGAGATTTTGCCTTTCTCAATGGGTGTTGAAGCTACAGCCAAATCAACAGAAGCAATGGGTACCGAGGCCTTGGCTACAGCACCCTTCGCTTTCAAAGACTTCTTTCGACTTTTTTTGGTATCTTTTGTCTCAATAAAGCTACCCTCGTCTACAGATTCTGACTGGTTGGTCATAAGCATAGGGGAAGACACACTGTAAACAGACTCAGAAACCTCAACATCTCTACTCGGCTTGGACAAAACTTCTTCACCCAAAAGATCGTGTAATTGACTCGTTTTGCTCTTGGAATTTAAAGCAGCTTCATATCTTCCAGAGCCTCCCTGAGTTTCTTTCGGTGCTTTTTGGTCTGAATTACTCACAACCCCAGCCCAAGGAGTTGACGAATTTGTGGAGTTCACAGAAGTGGTTATCTCAGATACTAGTACTTCAGTCTGTGCCCTTTTTTGTTCTTCCTCTTGGATTTCCAGTAAAGACTTTGCCTTGAAACCAGGAGCAGGTTTCCAAGCTCTTTGTCCAGTCTGTACTTGACTGCCAACAGGATCACCCTTTACTTCAACAGTTTGAACATCATCTCTGGAAAAGCTTTCAGACACTGAGTCTTGAACTTGTTTGGAATCTACAACCACCAAACCTGCGGTTTTTTTATCTTTGCTGTCTCTCAACTTGAGAGGAGATGTTCCACGTAAATTTTCCCCTGGCCCAATGTTTGGCTCCAATTTGAAGTCAATAGGATCTGGCTTTCCATCTTCAGGTCGCTTTGACTGCTGGAGATGGGGACTCTCAGGTACACCCTTCCCCTGGTCAGAAGAGGAATGTGGCTTTGAGGATTTTTGCTTCTTGGACTTCTTTTCAGAAGCTTTTCTTGGTTCACGAACTTCAACATTTTCTACTTCTGTTTTCATGGTCGAGTCCACTTTGTGAGCATTATTCCTTTCTACCTCCGGCACTTCAAGCACATTATCCAGATTAGTCTTCACTCCATTGGCATCCTCAGCCACAGATATCTCAAACTTGCCTGCTAATGCTATATCAAGAGAGACTTTAGTATTCTCTAGTGGTATGGAATCAGCAGGTGCCTTAGATGTCAAAATCATAAAAGCTTCATCAACTTTTGAAGCGTGTCCCGAAGCCTGCTCCAAACTCTCTGGATGAAATTCAACAGTCGAGTCAGATTTCTCAACATAATTAGGAACCTCCGAGGATCTGTTCATAGTTCCAAGAGGGAGTGACGTCTCAACAACTTTTGGTATGGGCAATGACTCTGTTTGATGGATATCATTAGCTTGTAATATAGGACTTGAACTTCTCTTCCGGCCAATATTACCAAACATTTGATGTGGCAGAGGAAAGGACAAGCCTTCAGGACTAATGGTATAAGTGGCATCCTGTGTAACTTGCAGAGGCGAGTTTCGGAAGTTAGAAGCATGTTCACCTTGGACGTTCAAACCAGGTGGATGTGTGCCCATATGAAGCATCTCCTGTGAAGGCTGAAGCCGAGAAAGATCTACAGATGGAGTCCCCATCGGTATCGGGGCAGCCTGTAACTGTCCAAAGGATGTCTCAGCAAACTGCTGGTGAGATTGATGCTCAGATAAAACCTGAGAGAGCAACTGTTGTTGTCGTAACAGCTGTTGTTGCTCCTCCTGTTTCTGCTGTTGCTTGAGTACTAACAATTTATCCAATAGCGACATCTGCTGAGTGGGAAAAGGTGTCTGTGATTGTAACTGCAACAGGTATTGCTGTTGCAACATATTCAACAGCTGTGGATCTTGTGATAAATTGGAAGAAAGCAACTTTTCTTGCATCAAAGGCCCAGATGAATTATCAACAGTTTGTGAAAGTATATTTTTCAAAGAAGGTTGCTTCTGAAGTTGAAACTGCTGGGGTTGGATACCAAACGGAGCTGAGGAAGGAAAGTTCTGATCATGATGCAAGTCAATCTTATTCTGAAGTGGATCAGGGGCAGCAAAGTTTGACCAATTAGTATTGTTAATGATGCCGGATTGAGGTCTATCAGATAAACCTTGGAGAATGGACAACATGTCACCACTCTGGGAATAAGGAGACTGACGGTGATTGTCTATGACAGAAGATGGGAATTTTGAATGTGGGGTCAACGAGTCTTGAACAATTTCCGACTTAGAGCCAATGGCTGCAGCATCTCCCCCTTGCCAATACTGATGAGGACTCGGCAGAGACTTCTGCCGTTCAAGTGCCATTCTTTTAGCCAAAAGGTAAACGTTGTTTCCACCATCCACTCCAAAGGGAGGTAAACTGTTAGAATTATTTCCATAGAACCCTTGTAAACCTACAGATAAAGCGTCACCAATCAACACAGGTAAAACTTCCACATAGTAGTTAATCATATTAAGAAACAGAAATTTTGGACAAGAAGAAGGCCATTAAATTATACTCATAAGAATTATCTATTGCCAACAAAACCAACCTTCAGATAAAGCAGCTTTCTCAAAAGATGTGCTGCTTATGCTTCCAGACATCAGTGACTCCAAAAATCTATTCTCAGCTTCTGTTGTCGAACCATATTTATGCCTAGTCTCATTCCTTACTGCATCCATCTCATTCAGACCTCCATGAAGTTGCCCAAAGCCACTGAAGCTTAAATTAGTCGATGCACCAGCATGTTCATTTGGTTTAGATACAGCAAAACCCGGTGGTGGCTTTGCCTTAGCTCGTAAATGAGGCATGACATCCCCAAGTGAAGCAAATGGTGAGTCATTTGATGCACCTTCCCGCCTAACAGGCAAATCTAAACCAAAATATCCACCCTCAAACCACCCAATTATATCAATGCCGGCAAAAGGGCCTTGAATTAAACCTGAAGGATCTTTATAATAAAGCCTAAGGTCCTCAGGAGAAGACTGTGATAGCTTCCATGCTTGCTGTTCCTTGTCAAAAATTCCAGATAGTTGTCTTTTAATAATGGGGTCGTCGCCAATTTGGCGTCTTGTGTTGTCTTTGGTGTATGTTTGACTAGATAAATTGCTTTGCCATTCATCATTAAGATCCTTTGAAGGTCGAAACAGGCTCTTATCAAGGGTCCGTGAGCTGACACCACTTGAATCTTCTCTCCAATCAAGCGAGGGTGAATGTGAGTGATCTCCTAGTGCTGAGGTTTGCCACGTAGCACCTGGGTGAACAGGCAAAATTCCCTGAGCGTTTGGTTCCCTTAAAGCTGGAACCTCGTTTTCCTTTCTGCAAGTACCAGTATCTTCTCTGGAAGCTGCAGAAAGTAAGTAAAATTAGAAAAGTCAAAGATTAAGATACAACTACAGTAGGAAATACAACGGTAATGAGTTGTCAACCAAAACAGAAGTAGAAATGAATTACGTAAAATATAAAATGGGAGGCAGAGATCTGAAAAAGCCTTCTGGCAACAGACAATTCAGTATTCAGTTTAAGAGAAACATTGATATTTAATCACTTTTACATATGGTGATATTGATCAGATTCAAAAGCTTCACATTAACTTATATGAGAAACACTGAGGATCAGATAACCTTATTCTCATTTAATTAATACCTTCCGGTTTGAGCCTGTTACCAGCATATATCTTATTATCCTGGATGGTCTCCATTTTCAATCGGAACCCATGAGATAACATGTCCTTTTCATGGGAAGAGGAAGAGCCATCTGAGAAGTTAATGTGACCAACTTTCTTAGTATCGGTATTTTCCTCCGTGCACTCATCAAGATCATAGGGCAAATCTTCTCTGCTGCCTACTCGGACAAGCAAGTTCTAGCAGAAATAAACCTCTCTCCAAAAATACTAATAAATATAAAAGTTCAACATAATTTAACTGTGTAATACCAAGATTGTTCCGTCTTGACTCCCCAATATCTGATGAATTCCGGGCATCCTTTGATATCTGAGGTGCACCACTACTAACAACATCTCCTTTGTCAATTCCCTTCAGAACAGTCTAGTCATATGAAAAACAATCAGAGAAAACAGCCAAAAAAATTAGCAATATGGTAACAAAAATACATTATAAAGATTACCATTTCTTCAGGATTTGGAGCATGAAGTGCAAAAGGCTCTATTGGTTCATCCAATGTAAGAGAAGGAACTGGCATAAAACCATCAGCTATGTTTTGATATGACCTCATATCAATCGTTCGGTAGAGATCAAGTAACTTAGTCCTCGCATACTTCAAAGGCTCTCCATGCCCGCCTTCATACTTCACTCCTAGAAACTGAGAAGGACTAGAATTATAGTTCATGGAGCTTCCAATAGAACTAACTCTTCCACGACTAACAGAAAAGGATGGAGGTGTATTTTCTCCACGCCCACGGCCATATGAAAATGTGGAACCTTGTTTATTTGGCATTAGAGTTTGATGATGAGGCGCACCCCTTCCTCGACTTTGGGCCGCACTAGATCTCCATGGACGATAATGATCTCCCTCCTTGTCATCCTTCCCACGACCGACAACATGGACAGATCCTTTATCAAACTGAGTGTCACCATCTCTCTCAGAATCCACCCACTTCTCGCGCAAACCCTCGGTCTCCTTGTCCTCGGGGCCCCAACGGGTATTCCATTTGCTCTCACGCCGTTGGTCATAATTAGCGTCTATGTTACTTGAATCAGTCCTCCGTTCAGATGGAACACGACGAGATTCACCAAAGTGTCTTCCGGATGAATTGTCCGTCCATCGATCCATCCTACGATTGTCACCAAGATCTTTTTCTCCATCCCTCAAACGGTCTTTGCGCAACGATGCACTGGTGTCTCTTTCCTCATCTCGCCAACGTCCACGCTTATCATTGTCCATGTCTAGCAGCGATGGCCTGAAAACGTCCTTTTTCTTTGAGATATCATGGACCACCTCACCATTTGTCTTCGGGATATCTGAGCGATTCCCATTAGCTGGTTGCAAACTGGAATTGTTTTCCTGCACAATAATTAAAAAAATCAAAAACTGATTTTTGGAAACTAAAAACTAGATACTGGCATGGTCAAAGCATTAAGATCACACACCCCAGTTCCTATTATAGGCTTGCTTTCTCCTGGCTTGGGCAGAAGCCACTGTGGGGACAGTGGAATCGGATTCCCAGCTCCTTGAAAATCTGCATAGCATATAGAAACGCATAAAAATGGCTAGAACAAATTTTGAGAACACCCTTCAAGTAGTTAATTGTCTTTTAAGGAACTTACATGTAGACGTGACAATCACAAATAGAAAATACAGCTAAAGAAACTAAGTCCCCCCCCCCAAATCATGTAAATGTTCTTCTATGCTTTGTAGGGTACTGCTTCCACCAACTTATTTAACAACATAAGATAGCCACAACTTCATGTGCTCTAATCTGACGTCATCTCAGTATCATCATCTCCCAATGTCGTAAAAACAAAACAGCTTCGACCAATTAATTTAACATATGATAGGCACAACTTCATGTGCTCTAATCTGAAATCATCTCAATATCGTCATCTCCCAATGTAGTATAAACAGAACAGCTTCACTGCGACAAACTTGTATTCTACCAACAATAAAACTACTTCCATATAAAATGGCCGCCTTCAAATTCATAGAAACAATGAAATTTCTTATAGCCAACTAGGAAAGTCAGCTCAGATAATCAGCAGGAAATTCTAAATAAAGACGGTGGATGGAAAATTCGATTATGTATGGGCTCGAAGTCACAATAATCTTATGTGTCTGAAAGCGCTTTGCAATTAAAATAGTCAGTCATATCCGATCTTTCAAATAACTAAGTTAAAATGTGAAAATCCCACTCCGCATGTGAAAAGAAAACATGCAACAAGCATACAGAACAAACGTTTAGCTCCAACGTGCAGTGTACCACCAAGTTCGTCGGATATGAAAGTGAATTAGGTGAAGAGACCCTAGCAGTAGTATTCTACAACGCCCGCCGCCACATTAAACTTGCACTGCAGCTAAGCTCCTACGTGAAAACGAAAGTGCAGAAGAACTCTATAAATGCTTAAAAAAAGCCCCGGCATTTGCAACAAATTCATTGCACTCACATTCCTTCGTTTCCCCAATCCCCAATCCCCAATCCTAATCTTAAAACGAGACGAACAATCTCATTTCCAGCAATACTGAAAACCCTAAAACCTACGAATATGATAGACAAAAAAACATTCAAGACCAAAAATGGACGGCACAAGATCGAATCCCTAGGATGAACTAGGGTTTTGGCGAAACCAAGACCTAACATAAAGAATCTGAGTAGATATTAGTGCTTCGGATGAGTGGTGAAGGTAAAAAAACACCTTTGGAGATCTGGTGGGGAGTAGTGACGGACAGTTGCGGGCGCGAACCGGAGTCGGAACGGTCAGCCATGGATGATCGGTGAGAGTTGAAGAGGGGAGAGAGAGAGAGAGGTACTGAGACAAAGGAAATCCTTTTGCTTTCGATTGCGCGAACTAGGTAAGAGAGGGAACAGGAAGGGTTGGGGGGAATATAAAGTTCGGGCTAAAATGAGATTATTATAATTGGCGTAGTTTAAGAAAATTAACATAAATGCTCACGTTAGTAATTGAGAGTTATTTTGTTTAACTGACCTGATTGCCGTTGGACGAGTTCTATGATTCTCCGGCAACGCCCTCCACACGCTCCGGACGTGAACGTGAAATCCACGAATCTAAGAAAGATACCACCATGAAAATCGATATATTCAATTACATCCCCACGATCTTTTTCGTGGTGAGAATTGTTTTTTTTTGTCAAATTATTTGTGATTGAGAATTTGAGATACTATGATTTATATTTATAATTTTATAGCGTGAATGTGGATGTGAGAACTTGATTACTATTTTACTCATCTTGTTCTTGTCAAATTATAGGAGAATATGTAACTATACTAATGATCCATATATTAAATTTTGGGGATTTTTAGATAATTATATAATATTATAGTGCTTAATTAGATTTATATCAAGGAATAAGTAAAATTAGAAATATGCCCATTTTTATTCATGATACTTGAATTAGAGAAGAAGATGAAATTGCTTAATATTTCTCTGATTTCTATTAACTTCAATAATTACATATTGAGGTATACATCATTATATATCAAGGCACAAATAATGAAAGAAAAAGAAAGAATATGCTTCAATTACACTAAAGACAACGAATATCAAATTAATGAGTGAATCATATGATGCATGAGAATCTTGTATGCATCATGTGATTGGCTAAACATTAACTTATTGTGTGAGCCAATGATTGGCTATAATTAATAGTCAATCAAAGAGAGCAAGGTGGGAAGTTGCTGTAACCAAAGGCTTCAATGATAGAAAGTCAATAAGAACAAGTTACGTGTAGGGAGAATGTTGAAAGCCACTGCATTAGTACTTTGGTTATCACACTAAAGGATTGGAATACCTGAAAGGGGAACCTGAATCTCTTTGAAAATGGACTAAACCTATAGGATTTCAGTAGCAGCATAAGCTAGGGTTTTGTATTCAAATTCAACACTAGACTTAGCCACAACACTCTGTTTTTTTAACTCCAAGCAATCAGGTTTGGTCCTAGGAATAAGTGGTAGCCTGAGGTGGACTTCCTATCATCTAGGGAGCTCGCCTAATCTGCATTAGAAAACCTTGAAGAGAATGAGAGGATACAACAAAAAAAGAAGAGGCAAAACTGAGTTGTGCCTTTGATGTATCTGAGGAGTCTTTTTAGAGTTTTCTAATGGTCCAAGGTTGGAGAGGATATAAACTGGTGGAGCTTATTCATTGCAAATGCTATGTCTAGTCTGCTTAGAGTTAAATATTGTAATTACCCAATGAGACTTCTATAAAAAGTGGGGTTAGAAAAATGGATGCCTTGAGAGGTTAACTTGTAAGAGGGACACATCAGTGTGGGGCTCAGTTTAGAATTGTCCATGTGATCCTTTACCAAATGGTCATGTGCATACTTTGCTTGAGTGAGATAGAGCCATGTGTTGTTCCTGAATGCCTCAATCCCCAACAAATAACTGACAGTTTCAAGAGTTTCAGGGTAAACTATTGTTGTAGGAGCTTAATGACATGAGCAACGGAATTAGGATGATTGCCAATAAAGAGTAAGTCATCTATATATGTTAGGACCAGAGTGAGATGACCTTGATAGTGGACAATGAACGGAGAGGCATCTGAGAGTGAATGCTTGAACCCTCAGCTGACTAAGGTTGTATGAAGCTTGTCTTAGACCGTATAAGGCTTTTTGAAGATTGCATACATGATTAGGGTGAAGGGGGTACGCAAACCCTGTGGTTGAGTCATGTATAATGTCTTCTTGAGGTCCGCATGGAGAAAAGCACTATTGATATCAATCTTTTAATGTCCCAGCCTTGAGAGACACCTAAGGAGAAGATGATTTTGACGATGCATGGTTTTACAACAAGGCTGAATATGTCAAAAAGTTCACTCTAAGAGTTCACTAGAAAGCCCTTTGCCACTAATCAGGTTTTGTGTCTGAATTGATCCATCAGAATTGTGTTTTACCATAAGACACAATTGTTGGTCACAACCTGCATATCTTGTGTGGGGGGAACTAAACTCCACCTTTTATTTTTAACCAGTGCATCATACTCATATTTCATTGCAGCTATCCAGGCAGGAGAAAACACTTTGGGATTTAAGGAGTCTGTCTTGGATCTTGTGAGCATGGGATGAACTAAGACTGGTGTAGTAGTAATAATAGGAAGAGGAGGGGAATGGGGAGCAGTAAAGGAGGGGAGTTGATAGGGGATGGGGAGTCAGCAAAGAGGACAATATAAGTGGAAAATATGTAAGTATGAGAATGAGAGAAAGGGATATTACCTGAATTTGGGGAGGCTGCAACTTAAGCCTGTGAAGTGCAAGACCTTGAAGTAGCATCAACTGTAGGGGATAAAGATGGTGTCCTATTGTGAGGTGAATGGATGATTGGTGGAGGTAAAACTAGAAGGTTAGTGTGGGATTGTGTGATTCATGTTTTGAATGTTTGGAGGTAAGATGTTCATAAGGGAATTATTGCCCATTGAATAGGGCACTTAGGAGATGTATATCTTTCATGAAATTGGTTCAAGGCACAAATAGCCTTTGTGAAAGGAACTGTATCCTATAAACACACATTTAACATTGTGAAATCTTAGTTTATGTATGTCGTAAGGTCTAATGAAATGGAAGCAAGTACATCCAAACACTTTGAGTAGTGTATAACATGCTGGTTTAGAGTAAAGCTTATGAAATGGAGACAGGTTTTAGAGAGTTGGCTGGCTGATGGCGAGGTCAATTTGAGAGTTGGCAGTGGTGCGCTCGTGTCAGCTAAAGAATTAGGGACGGTCCGTTTACCTTTTGGATATAGATATTTAGTTTCGAACTATGTTTATTATATTCCTCGAATTTTGAGAAATTTGATTTCTCTTTCATTTTTACAAAAACAGTTATTCGAAGTTTCTTTTATTAATAAAGAGTTTATTATTTTTAAGAATGGATTCGATATTTTTCATGCTAAAGTTATAATTGGACTGTATATGCTTAAACCGACTGAACGCGCGTTAAATAATTTTGAATTATTTAAAGTAGTAAAACCTAAAACTAACAAACAACAAAGAGTTTCTCATGATGATGATGATAACACATATCTTTGACATCTTAGGTTGAGACATATTAATCTAGATAGGTTAAACAAGTTAATAAAGCATGGTGCTTTGAGAGAACTAAAAGTTGGAACTATTCATGTTTGTGAATATTGTTTAGAGGATAAAATTACCAAGAGACCTTTTTAATTCACGGCAATTGCCACGTGTCAATCACTGATAGAGTATCAAATATTGACATGGACTACTGTGGTACCACGTGACACTACAGTATTGAGTGTGCAACACTGTAGTGCCACATGACACGGCACATTGCAGTGCCGTGTGGCACTGTAGTTGTACATAATTATTGTGGGTCCCACTGTAGTTGGTAATTTTACAATAAAATAGTATTTCAGTTTATCCCTAAAAATCTGATATGCCATTATCTAGAATATATACAGGTATTATTTTAATGGCCTAGGTTATTGAAAGAAGAGGAGAGAATCAGTTGATCAGATTATCGGTTCGTCAACTAAGAGTTGAATTTAGAACACGATTTGTGTTAGAGAGATTTTTTTATGTGATTAAACATTAATCAAATATCTAAAATAGTAATCATCACGTTCTTTTAGAGAATCTTCTCACTAAATTCTTCTCAGTAAATCTCTAGATCTCATGTGTTGAGAATATCTAGAGACAAAAAAATTGTCTTATAATATTCTACATACCCATAGACGTCTTAGCGCGTTAATGATTGATTTGGAAGATCTTGGTGTGGATCTCGGTGTCTACTTATCGTTGGAACGATTTTGCGGGAACGCATGATCAATCGATTTTTGCAAGGACACTTGTTATAGATTATAAAAGGTATATGATTCCTAACATTGTATGTTGTAGATTTAATTTATAAATAAATAATGGATCCTGACTGATTGAAAAAAAAATTTCAATAAAAAATTTTATTTGGTTATCGTGGCGTTGCGCAAGTTTTATTTTATTAAAATATTGATTTTTATTAAAGTCTAATTTTTCAAAAGTCCACGTGCCTCCACGCTTCTGCTGCGCATGCGCCGCGACGACTAGCATATACCACTTTCCTATTCCAAAGCATGGTCAGTTTCCTACATTAGTGTCTGGCAGCAAGTTCCTTTATCATTTAGCTTCTGGTTCTATTTCTGTAAACAAAGTCAATCTTTGGCATCAAAGATTAGGTCACCCCTCTATTTTGTCATGAGTAAAGTTTTTAAGTCTATAAAGTTATCTAGTGTTAGTCCAAGTGTCTTATCCTTTTATGACTCATGCATGTTGGGTAAGGCACATTAGGCCCCTTTTCAAGCTTCTAATACTAATATTGTCACTCTTTTTTTCTCTTATGCTTACTGATGTTCAGGGCCTGCCCTTTGCTTATCTCATTTTGGCTTTAGATATTATCTAAGTATTCTTGTTTGTTGCACCAGGTTTACCTAGATTTTCCCCTCAAAGCAAAATCTGAAGTAAAAACTACTATCATTCACTTCATCAATTACATAGAAAGATATTTCAATTTCAAAAAACATTCAAAGTGATTGGGGAAGAGAGTTTAGATCATTGTTACCTACTATTAAGCGATTTTGGATCATCTTTAGGCACCCTTGCCTACACACACATGTACAAAATGGAAGAACTAAGAGAAAACACAGAGATATCACATAAAAGGCCTTACACTTCTCGATCACTCTAAACTACCAATCTAATTTTGGTGGGAAGCCTTCTCAACTGCCACACATCTCATAAATATCCTCTCTACACCCACTATGTTTAATCTAAGTCCTTATGAAAAGTTATTTGGCAAAAGAACTAAGTATGATCACCTAAAGGTCTTTGGATGCTCCTGCTTCCCTTTCTTAAGACCTTATTACTCAACTAAGTTTGCATTTCACACTAGAAAATGTGTTTTCTTAGGTTATAGTCATTCCCACAATGATTATTTGTGCTTAAACCTAAAATAAAAAGAGTGTATGTTTCTAAGAGTATCCATTTTCATTGAGACTGAATTTCCCTATAATGATCCTTTAGGCACTGTCCAAACCAATCCTAGCATAACTCAACTTATACTTGTGACACCATATGTTGGAATATGTCCATAAAGTAGTGTGTAATAACTATTTATTTGTATTTAGTTATTTCTCAGACATTAGTGCTATTGAATTCTAGTGAATAAATTAAAAGTTTTATTTTAAATTAAAGTATGTTTATAAATAACTCAAGCCCTGGAACTTTCATCAACGAATGAAGAATGAAGATAAATGCGCCTCCAGACGAACTCTTCTGAAAAAGTTCAGAACGATATTCACATTCTTAGGATTAACTATGTAGTCGAATCCGATTACGACTGTTAGGTTGAACATATGGATGTCAGTCTTAGGGCATATAAGTGGAGGCTCAAACGGTTAACGTAGATATGTTATGAATATGTTGAATAAACCGGTAACAAATTAGTTTAGAGCCTAAAATTGTTTGCCAAGCTCTAAACCTAATTGTTACAACTTAACGATATTTTCATAATTACCTTAATCTTGAGGTGAATACGTAGCTTGACTTAATTGTAATTTTTGATATGTCAAATGAGTGAGTTCGAATTAACGGGCAATACCTCGATTGTTAGGATTGTAATTCAATTAAGTTGGAGTTACATGATTCATAGATATGAAAATTCATAGTTCGATTATGAAAGCAACAATATCATCTTGTGCTTCATTGATGGGTGTGTGAATAAATTAACTTTACCATGTATTCAATGAATTGAGTCATTTGATTAAGACATGTGAATTGTATGAGACAATTCACTATTATGTCTTTCTTATTCACAGTCCATAAATGAGTTAAGGAAATAATAACAAGAGGGTTAAAATAATAATTTTATATTCCACCATTCTTAATGATATTCACGATAAGTATTATGTTAAAATATTTTGTGGATCATGAAAATAAAAGGGTTTATTTACACCAACAAAAAATGTAGCGCGCATGAACCGAAAGTTGATTCGGCATCAAACTTATAGTGGAGTCGTACGATATCATGATTAAATATGTCAGAAATTTGTGGAGATAAATTTGTCAGGTATTTAAATCATTAGTTTTGTTCATGTGGGTCTATTCGGTTTCTGAAATAGCTCATGAGATCATGAATAGAGATTCAAAGTAAATTAGATCAAAATGTGTGTTGGTGCCAAAGCATATTTCCAACACCTATATGTGATGGGTGATGTGACTTAATCAGTTAACTGTGATTATATATATTGAAATTAATCAATTTTTTATTTTCTAATTATTGAATAATTAGTAAATGAAAAAAATTAATTGATAATGATCAGTTAATTTATCAATTGGATCGATGAATCTCGATACAACTCAAACTCTAAGAAATATTGTAATTTCCGGCAATTATGAATATATGGGGTGAATTTTTAGAATTTATAAATATCAACAATTACATTTTATCAATATTTAATAACAATATAGTGGAGTTGGTGGATGAAATTCATAAATCGTTCTGGGAGTTCAAGTGCGTGATTTGCATCCGGAAGCTTGAAGAATAAGAAGAACGCTCGAAGAAATTCAGCCAGTTCAAAATTCTCCGATACATAAGTCATTGATTAAGACTTGTGAATCGTACGAGACAATTTACTATTATGTCTTTCTTATTCACAGTCAATGAATGAGTTAAGGAAATAATAACAAGAGAGTTAATATGGTAATTTTATATTTCACCCTTATTATTGATATTCACGATAGGTATAATGTTAAAATATTATGTGGATCGTGAAAATAATAGGATTTATTTACACCAAGAGAAAATGTAGCGCGCATGAATCGAAAGTTGATTCGGAATCAAACATATAGTGGAGTTGTACGATGTCATGATTAAATAGGTCGGGAATTTATTGAGATAAATTCACCAGGTATTTAAATCTTTAGTTTTGTTCATGTGAGTCCATTCGGTCTCTGAAATAGCTCATGAGAATAAGAATAGAAAAATAAAGTAAATTAGATCAAAATGTGTGTTGGTGACAAGACATATTTCCTACACCTATATGTGATGTGTGATGTCACTTAATTAATTAAGTGTGATTATATGTATTGAAATTAAATAGTTTATTATTTTTTAATTATTGAATAATTAGTAAATAAAAAATTGATTATTTAATTGATAATGATCAATTAGTTTCTCTATTGGATTAATGAATCTCGATATAACTCAAATTCATATTATTCTGGGACAAGTACATAATTATGAGATAATTATGTATGATTAATTAATTGAATTATTTATATATTTAAATATATTTTTTTTGTAAATTATATATATATATAAATAATTATCAATTTTTTAAGTATCGAAAAATGAGATAAAATATCTAATTTGTGAAATTAGATAGTTAAATTATTATTAGATAATATTTTAAATCAAATAAATCTGTTATTTGTGAAATAAGAGATAAGTTAGTTGATATGAATAGTCAGATAGGTAATTCTAAATTAACTGATATCTAGATGATTGCCTGATTAAAATAAATATTTAATTTACAGTAATTGTCACGTGTCAATCACTGACAGAGTATGAGAAATTGATATGCACTACTGTGGTGCCACGTGGCACTGTAATTGTGCACAATTACAGTGGGACCCACTATAATTGTTCTGGTGCCCGTCTTCGCTGCTGTCTGCTCCGTTCCTTGCATGGTGACTATGGTCTGTGAAACCCTGGACGATAACAATTAGGGTTTAGGAAACCTTATGATATTTCGCGAACCCTTATTCTATTTTTTATCTTTTAAATTTAAAACGAAGATAATTTTGAATTCAAAAGTAATTATTCTATTTTATCTTTTTTATCTTTTTATCTTTTATTTTGTTTTTAAGAAAAAAAGGGAGGATAATTAATGAGATTATTTAATTAGGAAAATAATTTTCAATAATTAAAGGGTTTTAATCAAAATTTAAATTTTGAATTTTTAAAATTTGAATTTTGAATTTTGAAATTTTAAATTTGAATTTTAAATTTTGAAATTTTAAATTTGAATTTTAAATTTTAAATTCGATTTTAAAATGAGAATGGATTGTTATAAAGAGTTACAAAGTGTGGGACAGCCTGAAGGACAAATAGATAATTAGAGATGCCATGAAGATTTATAAATTAATTTGTAATTTATTATTCTTTTTGAGTTATAATTAGAAATGAGCCTATAGGGAGGTTAATTTTAAAAGTATGATTTAATTTTTAATCGCGTATCATCATATAACATGCCATATAAAACTAGAGATATGCCAATACTAAATTATCATGTAGCATGTACATACATCATTGTATATTAATTATAATGGTTATAATTTAATTACAATGCGGAATTTATAACGGTTATGATTTTAAATTGGGATTTAAAATTAAATAAAAGGATTTATGAATTTCATCACGTTTTTCAAATTAATAAAAGTCATGTTTAGAAAAACAACCAAAAATCCAATTTTTTTTTTAAACTAAGTGGGAGGGTCCCTATTTACATTGAAACGTTCCAAAGGTCTCCAACGCGAACTTGATCGTACCACGAGAAATGGTTTAGAGCCGTCTATAGCGGTCCTCTCTTCAATGGGAGAAACTTTAGAGTCGTGTCGTTTTGAGTCATCGAGTTGCTTGAGAAGCTAAGACTTCTAAAGGAAGTGGTGGGGTAGGGTCATCCCATAGACGAACTGTTAATCCATAGTAACTTTTATGAGCTGATGCGTTGGTTAAACACTTAGACTGAAGCACATTGAAATCCCCACTTAGGGGCTAGTCAATGGGGCCAAGGTGACAAAAACCATTCGTGAATGGTTAAGTTATATGTAGAGACATTCGAGCGTTAACCAAACGAGAAGAGTCTCGATTCGATAAGAGATAGTTTAGACTTCATCTCTCGATGAGACAAGCTATCGAAAAAAAATCGTAACATCATGGAGGAAATATTTTTTTATGGATTTTTAAATATTTAAGTAGTTACATCATGCATCATACTTTCCTAAATGATTGAGCATTTATTTACACCGCTTCATTTATTCTTTTCAATAACATTGTCGCCATCCCCTCTCCCAACTATTCTTAACGCGAAAAAATTTACTGGTGAAAATTATATGGACTGAAATGAAATCTTGATATCGTGCTGACGGTAGAAAAGCATAAGTTCGTGCTCACTACCCTTTGTCCCCTTGAGCCCATTGCTAAATCGACTCAGATGAGATCATCAGATGTTACATCTTGGCATCTATAAGTAACATGTTGCAACATCATCATCAACACTTTGAGACCGTCAGTGATATGATATTGAACATCATCAAAATGTTCAGAGATCAGGATCATCAAGCTAGACAGACAGTGTACACAACTTCATGAATTATGGGATGGAATCTGGAACCTCTATCATAGAACATATGATTCCGATAACTGAATGAGATGGAGATCATGGGTGCTAAGGTTGATGGTGAGACTCAAGGTGGATATTATCCTAGAGACTTTGCTTAGTACTTTTAAGAACTTCAAGCTTAATTATTCGATGAATAAGCTCAAGTACTCACTTTCTGAGCTCATGAAGGAGCTGCAAGCTACTGAGACTCTGTTTTTGAAGGGTAAGAGGAAGTCTGGAGAGACGAACTTTACTAAAAGAAAGCCTTCCACCTCTGGCTCTAAAAAGAAACAGAGAAAATGTCCAAGGAAAGCGAAGAAGCAAAAGCTGAAAGCTGCCAAAGGCAAGAGTACCGGGAGAGTATACAAGTCAAAAGATAAGTGTCATCACTATGGAGCTGCTGGTCATTGAAAACGCAACTACCTAGAGTATCTCAAAGGGTTGGGATCTAAAGGGTTCAGGGAAGTCATAAGGCTCGACGAGGGTGAGTACAGCTTCCGCTGGGATGATAGAGCACTAGTATCAGCCGTATATGTGGAAAATTTTAAATTATATTTTGAGAAATATTTTATTATTTTACGTGATATTTATTATATCCCAATTTTTTGGAAGAAACTTATTTCTATTGGTGCATTAATTGAGCAATGATTTGATCTTAAATTCATTGATAAATATATTTGTATTTTTAGAAATGAATGCTTAATTACTGTTGCACGCATGTTTAATAAACTGTTTCACGTAAAATCAAAAGTTCTAATGATATGTGACACTGAAGTGAATAATGATTCACAACGGGATAGTAAAATGTTGAAGTATGACTCAACCAATCTAACCTATTTGTGGCACTTACGCCTTGGGCATATTAGCCTGTACATGATTAAAAGACTTGTGAAGGATGGTCCTTTGAAAACTTTAAGTGTGGGATCACTACTCACATGTGAATCATGTATTGAAAGTAAAATCATCTAGAGAGATTTTTTTAGAAAAATGTGAAAGAGCCACTCAATACCTTGAGCTCATATATAGTGATGTATGTGGGTCATTAAATATCCAAGTAAGAGAAGGTTATGAATACTACGTAACCTTCACTAATGACTACTCACATTTTGGTCATGTTTATCTAATGCGTCAAAAATCTAAAATTTTTGAAAAGTTCAAAGAGTATAAGGCCTTGGTTAAAAAGTAATTATAGAAACAAATCAAAACTCTGCGATCCAATCGTGGTGGAGAGTACGTGCTAGGAGAGTTCAAAAACTTTCTTAAGAACGAATGTATTCTTTCCCAGCTTACATCATCTGGTACACCACAACAAAATGGTGTGTCAAAGAGAATGAATTGTACTTTGATGGATATGGTTAGATCCATGATGAGCTACTCATCTCTCCCAGATTCCTTCTAAGGATATGCCTTGGAAACAATTGCATATATTCTAAACCAAGTTTCGTCGAAGACGGTGCCTGGTATACCATATGAAAGATGGTACGGACGAAAGTATTATATTAACCATTCTAAAATATGGGGCTGCCCAGCACATGTTTTAAAACTGAAGACAGGCAAGTTGGTCAGTCGTTCAAAATTATACATGTTCGTAAGATATCCTAAAGGAATGAAGGGGTAGTGGATGAGAGATGCAGAGAGAATGAGAGAGAGAGAGAGAGATGGAGAATGATAGGGAGAGAGAGAGTGAGGGAGGGAGAGAAAGGAGGAGAGATAGGGAGAGGGAGAAGGAGAAAGAGTGAGTGAGAGAGGGAGAAGGAGATAGAGAGGGAGAGAGACTGAGAGAGAGAAAGTGAGAGAGAGAAAGTGAAAGATGGAGAATGACAGGGAGATGGAGAGAGAGAGGGATCGTGGAATATTAGATTCGACAAAACTATTAAAAACTATGGTTTCGAAAAGTTAGTGGATGTGCCCTGTGTGTATAAGCTAATAAACGAAGGGAATGTGGTTTTTTTAGTCTTGTACGTAGATGATATTCTACTAATTGGGAATGATGTAGGGAAATTTATTTGATGTTAAGATTTGTCTTGCAAACAATTTCATATGAAGGATCTTGGAGAATATGCATTTGTCTTAGGTATTCAGATGTTTCGAGATAGGAAGAACGGACAATTGGCACTGTCTCAAGCATCTTATATTGACAAGGTGTTGGATCACTTCAGTACGTAAAACTGCAAGAAATGATTTCTTCCTTTTAGACATGGAGTCAGCCTTTTCAAGGAGCAGTCTCCCAAGACTCCTCAAGAAGAGGAAAGCATGAGAAATATTCCTTGTGGCTCAGTCGTAGGAAGTCTCATATATGCGATGCTTTGCACTAGGCCAGACATTTGCAATGGCATGGGCGTTGTGAGTAATTTATAATCTAATCCTAGAATCGAGCATTGGATTGTCGTCAAACATATCCTTAAGTATCTGAGGAGAACAAGGAACTACATGCTTGTGTATTCAAGTACTGACCTGAATATAACGAGGTATATTGATTCTGATTTTCAAGAAGACAAGGATTTTAGGAGGCCGCTTCAGAATCGGTGTTCATCCTGAACAGTGGAGCAATTGTATGGAGAAGTATCAAGCAATCTTGCATTACTCATTCTACCATGAAAGCTGAATATGTGGCAGCTTGTGAAGCTGGAAAGGAGGCTATATAACTTAGGAAGTTCTTGAAGACTCTGAAAGTTGTTCCAGACACTGACAAACCCATGACATTTTTTTATGATAACAGTGGTGCCGTAGCGAATTCTAAGAAACCTAGAAGCCATAAGAGATCCAAACACATATAATAAAAATATCACCTAATTAGAGAAATTGTTCAGCATGGAAATGTTGTGGTTATTCATATTTCGACGGCCAACAACCTGGCAGATCCATTCACGAAGACTTTAAGCAGTAAAGTTTTTTATGGTCATCTGAAGGGCTTGGAGATAAGAGGTTGTACACGCATACTTTAGTCCAAGTGGAGGATTGTTGGAATATGTCCATAAAATAGTGTGTAATAACTATTTATTTATATTTAGTTATTTCTCAGACATTAGTATTATTGAATTCTTATGAATAAATTGAAAGTTTTATTTTAAATTAAAGCGTGTTTGTAAATTCTTCAAGTCCTGAAACTTTAATCAATGAACGAATAGTGAAGACAAAGGCGTCTCCAGATGAAATCTTATGAGAAATTTCAAAATGATATTCGCAATCTTATGATCGAGTGGGCAATCGAGTTCGATTACAGCTGTTAGGTTGAACAAATGGATGTCAGTCTTGGGGCATGAGAGTTGAGACTCAAATAGTTAACCTAGACATGTTATGAACATGTTGAATAGACCGGTAACAAATTAGTTTAGAGCCTAAAACCGTTTAATAAGCTCTAAATCTAATTGTTACACCTTAAGGATATTTTTATAATTACCTTAATCCTGAGGTGAATGCGTATCTTGACTTAGTTAGTTGCAATACTTGATATGTCAAATGAGTTAGTTCGAATTGACGGGCAATACATCGGCTGTTTGGATTGTAATTCAATTAAGTTGGAGTTACATGATTCACAGATATGAAAATTCGTGGTTCAATTGCGAAAGCAACAATATCACCTTATACTTTATTGATGAGTGTGTGTGAATAAATTAACCTGGCCAGGTATTCAATGAATTGAGTTATTGATTAAGACTTGTGAATTGTACAAAATAATTCACTATTACATCTTTCTTATTCACAGTTAATAAAGGATTTAAGAAAATAATAACAAGAGGGGTAAAATAGAAATGTTATATTTCTCTCTTGTTACTGATATTCACGATAGAAATTATGTTAAAATATTCTATGGTGTGGACCGTAAAAATAAAAGGGTTTATTTACACCAACAGAAAACATAGCGTGCATGAATCGAGAGTTGATTCGACATCGAACATATCGTGGAGTCGTACGATGTCAGAATTAAATAGGTCAAGAATTTATGGAGAGAAATTTTCCGGGTATTTGAATCCTTAGCTTTGTTCATGTGGGTCTATTCGGTCTCAGAAATAGCTCATGAGAACAAGAATAGAGAAATGAAGTAAATTGGATAAAAATGTGTTTTGGTGCCAATGCATATTTTCTACACCTATATGTGATAGGTGATGTCACTTAATTAGTTAAGTGCGATTATATGTATTGAAATTAATTAATTTATTATTTTTTAATTATTATAATTAGTACATAAAAAAGTGAATTAATTAATTGGTGATAATGATCAATTAATTATGAATATATAGGGTAAATTTTCAGAAATTTAAAAATATATGAATATATTTGTAAATATCAAAAATTACTTTGTATCAATATCTAATAGTAATCTGATTGCGGATAAATCTTGGATAAGATATAATTGCTTGTTAACAAAGCAAAAAGAGAAAAACGTTTTTCCTCTCCCTCCCTGTTGCCGCCAAAAATTATATTGAAGGATAAATTTTTTTATTTTTCTTCTTCAATCATTTTGAGAGCCCACACTCAAATTCCTATACAAAATTCTCGTGAGATATCATTCTGAAATTAATGGGTGGTTGTTGGTGGATGAAATTTGTAATTCGTTTTTGGAGTTCAAGTGCGTGATTCGAATCCCGAAGCTTGAAGAACACGAAAAACACTCGAACGAATTCTACTAGTTCAGAAATTCTTCATTACAAAGTATAGGTGAAAAAATTGTTTCTAACCTTATCTTCTCGTTTAATGTCGTACATGTAGAATCACACGTTGTTTGGTTTTAATTATTTAATTTGATTAGATAAGTTAATTAGATTTTTTTTTTATATTTCGCCTACGAACCGTTCGTGGTTTTAACTTATTTTTAATTAATTTTAAAACCAACCAGTCCCAACACCATATTCTCCTCCAAGCTTTTTCAGGTTCCATATCAAGCTCCAGCTTCTTCAGTGCACAATGATCACTCTACGACATCACTCTCTTTGCAATCATGGTCTTCCTCAGCTGTAATTGAACTAACTCACTTGACAAGTAATCTTTCACCTCCTACTACAGTCTCTCATGATGTATTTAGTTCCCCAAATTATAGTTTTCCTGATGATATTGTACATTTTCATACCTCTCCTTCTACTCCCCCTTACCTGCCTCACCTCCACCCCCCACTAACAACCAATGTGAGTTCTGTGCATCCAATGCTTACCAGATATAAGACATGATCCTTGAAACTCAAAGCATTCACCTCCTCCTTGCTGCACAACTCAGAACCTCAATCTGTGCAAGAAGCTCTTAATAACAAACACTAGCTAGCAGCCATGAAGACTGAGTATCAGGCTCTCCTTGACAATCACACATGTACCCTTGTGCCATCAAAACCAAACCAGACAATAGTTAAAAACAGATGGGTTTTCAGAGTTAAGCACAACTCAGATGGCACAATTCACAAATACAAGGCCAGACTAGTGGCCAAGGGCTTCCAACAACAACTTGGTATCAACTACTTTGAGACCTTGAGTCCACTTCTTAAACCTCGCCCACTTTGAGTCATGATCACCCTAGAAGTCTCCAAAGGCCGGGATATATAACAACTAGATAGAAATAATACTTTTTAACATAGAGATCTTCATGAGATAGTTTTTATGGAGCAACCTTAAAGGGTTTGTCAACCCCTCAAAACCCAAGCATATGTGTAAGTTGAACTAGGTTCTATATGGCCTTAAACAGCCCCTAGAGCCTGGTATGATAAGTTAAAGGGAGCCTTGAATAGATGGGGCTTTCATCACTCCATTTTTCAGGCAATGACCCCTCATGGTGCTCATTTATGTGGATGATATACTCATCAAAGGAATCAATCTAACCTACATCCATAAACTCATCAGCAAACTGGATACTCAGTTTACCTTAAAAGCCACGGGTTCTCTATCTTACTTTCTGGGTTTTGAAGCAGAGACTCCTCTGGCCTCTATTTAACTCAGACTAAGTACATACAACGCATTCTCTACAAGGCAAGCCTGGCTGAAGCCAAAAGAAATCCCACACCCATGTGCCCCTCCCATAAACCCACTGCTTTTGGCACATCTTTCTTAAATCCAACCTTCTATAGAAGCTTAATTGGTTCTTTGCTATATCTCACAATGACCAAGTCAGATATAATATTCACAGTCAATAAGTTAAGTTAGTATTTGTCTAAACCAACTATTAAACTCTGGAAAGTGTGCAAGAGTCTCCTAAGGTACCTCAAAGGAACCCTTCACCATGGTTTACACTCCAGCCTCCAATCTCACACTTGAAGATTACTTAGATGCAGATTGACCATCTTACTTGGATGACAGAAAATCTACAACCGGATTTTGTATTTACTTAGGAGGCAACCTCGGAGATCAAGAAAGCAGTCTGTGGTAGCAAGATCTAGTGCAAAGGCTGAGTATATAGCCCTTGCCTTATAATGAAATTATGTGGCTCACTTCCTTGTTAGGTGGACTCAAAATTCCACTGTCATCAACACCAATCATTTGGTATGATAATTAAAGTGCAATATCGTTGGCCTCCAAGCATGTTTTCTATTCTCGAACCAAACATATAAAACTTGATGTTCATTTCATTCGAGAAAATCTACTGTCCAAAGCCATAGAGGTAAGATATGTACCATCTGCCTCTCAAATTATTGATCTCCTTACAAAGCCTTTGGCTCCCACTACTTTCCAGGCCTTAATTAAGTTCTAAGCTCAAGGTGTTGTCACCCCCTTTTTCGCTTGACGAGGTTGTTAAGCCAAGTGCACACTTGGAAAGATAAAGGCAGCTTTCTATTGGCACAAGCTCATTGGAGCTCCTTCTACCAATCACATGAAGACATTAGATTTGCCTTCATCACCATTCACGTGATCTCTTCTCTCTCTGCATGGCAAAACCTCCATAACATCTTTTATTCTCTTATTCTTTTGGCAGCTAGCATATCTGCCTTCTTCTTCATTCTTAGTCGAGTATATATATGTTATAGTTAATTATTCTTTATAGGTTTGTAATCATAGTTTCACAGAATCAATACATTGAAATTCTTATCAAATTCTGTGAAATTCAACTGTATTTAATCATCTTCATATCATCCATGGTCACCGACATAATTCAGCGGTAGCCACGTTTTTTTTCTAAATATGTAAATCCTTATTCCTAATTTCAGAAGAAGAAAAAAAACCATCTTCGTCACCCAAGAAATTGATCTTAACTAGAGCGATAAAATTTGAAAACTCAACATTTTTCTGCATAATTGATGCCAAGTGCAAAATTTGAAATCTAATAATCTATTTAATCTTTTTTATTAAAGTATGAAAAATTATTGTATATATTTAGAAACTTGATAAAAAATCTGATCGGATGGAAGAATTAATATTAAGTTCAGAGTACTCATAGAATTACTTTTGAAAACTCTTATATGTCAATGCATGTTAAAGCTCAATTATTTATGTCCGTCTAACTCTATTCAAATCCCGTAAATCAAACATTAGTTTAAAACCTCATTGTGTCATAATTATTTATAATCTACCACATTTTGAAAAAAAAAATGATAACAAATTAGATCAATGAGATGAGTTGATCTAATTGGTTAATTAGTTAAGCTTCTTCCACGAGTTTAAAAACTTGAGTTATAGATTACCATAGGATAAAGATTAAAAAATAGATCAAAACAATGCTTTAATATTCATTTTCCTTGTAAACCTGCCAACAGAGGATTGAAGTTTCATGAAATGGAGAAAGAAATTAATCATTGGCAAATTACAACTACACATAGAGAATGTAAAAAAGAAAAATCACTAATCACACAATTAGGTTTTTGTTTTTTTAGCCTGCATGATCCAGATTTCAGTCCAAATATTAATGGGATTTCAATTTTCTAATGTAAGGTTCTTGATACATCCCTCATTTTGGAGCTTTAGACTCTTCAACCTGCATGAAAAAAATGCAGTCATTCTTGGCCAAAAGGAAGAAAATTGATAATGTTGGAAGATATATTTTATTCATGTACGTGTCACTTCTAAATTAGTTAATTAATGAAATTTTATGGGATAAAATTTTATTTTTTTGTTAACATTTTAAATTCTAAAGAAAATTAGAATAATATGAATCCAATCCAAAATTTCTTGAATACGGATGTGACCACTTAATCAATCTCATCATGTCATTTTGTCTAATTTATGGGGACTATTAGATTTTGCTTTTTGACGACGCGCGTTAAAAAAGAGACACGACGGGGCACTAGGACCCCGTCGTTTCACAATATGAAAAAAGAAAATGATAGGGCTTTGAAGCCCGATCGTAACTAAGATGACGGGGTCTCCGTCATTTTATACTAAATTAAAGAGTAAAACGACAGGGTCTAGTGAGCCCGTCGTAAGTGAGACAGTGAAAAACATAACGGGGTCTCGAGACCCTGTCGTTTTGTTCTTTAACTAGAAAAATACGGCGGGCAATTTATGACCCATCGTGTTGTATGTGCCAAACACGACATATGGTAGAGCTCTCGTTATGTTCTATGTGTCAAACACGACGGGTGGTAGAACTCCTGTCGTGTTCTATGTGCCAAACATGATGGGTCCTCTACCACCCGTCGTGTTTTGGCACTTTCCACCACATGCCTTAAACTTTTTTAAGTCGAGCACGTGGTTCGGGGTGTAATTCACGACGGGTGCTAGACCAACCGTCATATTTTGTCAAACTTTTAACCCTAAAAGTAACCGTGCGACTTTTTTTTCTCTTATTATCTCTGTTGTTTCTAATCTATCGATATTGTCTGCGCCTCATCGTCATCTTCGATTCTTTATTTCTCCTTCAAACAAATTGTTTCCACATCTATTTCTACTCGATATCACATTTACAACCACTGATTTATTTTTTATGCGTTCAACTTGCGAATTTGAAAGGTATGTTTCTGTTTTTCTCCATCTTTTTTAAATTAATTACATTAATCCTACAGTAATAACGAGTTTTGCATGTCTTTTCATATTTTTAGGATCGATAAATCATGGATGTTCATGGATAAAGCATTTACAAATTATGACATTGGGGTTGAAAATTTCCTCAAGTATGTGATGGAGCATGGTAACGACCCTTATTTCTTACGTTGTCTGTGTGTGGAATGTGAGAATCTCAAATATTTCACTTTCACTAAGGTAAGAAATCACATATTCATTCATGGTATAGATCAAAGATATCAAATATGTGTGTGGCATGGAGAATTAGATAATTCTAGAAAACTGTGTTTGGTATAAATGAAGGAAGAGAGAGTTTTCATGCTCAGATTATGATTTGAAAGATGGTAAACCTTTATCAACTGGTCATGTAGAAAGAATTGATCACGAATAATAGACGTAAACACATCGTTTCGTATTAGAAAATACTAATAAAGTTCAACCCTATATCGAGTAAGTACAATAATCTTAATCTTTTTAATTTGTGGTTAGTATGATATTAGTGCGTTTTTAATTTACTTACATTTGTATGTTTTATCTTTTACTCAGTGTTAAACTAATAATCTATAATGTACCACATGAGTGAATAAACAAAGTAGTAAATATCAAATCAACAAACATGTATGTATGATAATTTTCAATACTCTTTTACTTTACTTTATAATAAATTGATGGGTTAAACCAACATTTATTTTTTGCAGGGTTTAACAACTGAGTAGAACAATTTGGGAGCAACTAGAACAACTAAAAGAAGTATTCAAAGTTCATTAGTTTCAAGGTTTTTGTAATTAATTTCGTTAATTTGAAGATAATCATATTGTATGCAATGAAGAGTTATATTGTCTGCTGAGATATTTATGATACTTTCATGTTTTCATTTATTCTTCAATTCTACTAAGTTGGCTCAATTATTATGTAGTTAGATTTAAAGAATATATAACACCAAAGACGTCGGTTTGTAGACAGTCCGTCGGAAAAATATAACAAAAATGACGGTTTCTAAAATTAAATAAAAAAATAATAATATACAAAGACGATGGTTGCTCTAGCAACTATCATAAAATAACCATCGTCGACGAACTACAAAACAACCGGCGTCATGTGGGTTTGAAGTTTGCACCGTCATGGAAAATATTTGATTTTTATGATACTTTTTAAGATGACGGGTACTTACCCGTCGCCTTTGATTTTTAATGACGGGTTCCCCGTCATTAAAAACAGTTTTGTAGTTGTGGGGATAAGATAATTAAGAAGAACAAAAAAATGGTCGTAGATAAAAAATGGTGAATTCTCAAGTAGAGTTCATTATCCCTAATTACTATAATGAGATTGTGAGTTCAAAGTATAATTAATCCCGTAAAATTAGTAATTTTGTAAATTTCTTAAGGAATGAAAAGTATTAAACGACTATCGCAAATGTAGATGGCTTAAAATATTTCAAATGACTCAAGTAATCATATTTGAAAAACAAAATTTTTTTTATTTATTACGTGAATATGATACTCAAATATATTTTTTTCTTAAAATTGTATGTATTTTAGCATGAAATGCAAAAGTAGATGTTGATTAAGAAAGCCTTTTTTTAGAGCAACTGTACGGCTTAAAACCAAACCTTTTGTTCATCATCCATGAAACAAAAACCAGCAGCAGTTGAAGCTGAAGTTGAAGTTGTGTAATTAGGGAAAGGAACATGGCCAGCCTCTATCTTAATGACATCTTCAACAAGCTTATCGTAATGCATTTTCACTTCCTCCACAGATTTATTACCACTCACTGCTATTGCCACCGACCACCGTTTCCTTGTCGTACATCGCAAACGCATTCTCGAACTCCTTGTTTTGCTTGCTTGTCCATGTCGATCCTGATCCCATTGTCGTCTCCCACCCAAAAAAAAAACAGAGGATGTGTTATAAGCAAAAGTAGACTTCAATAATGGGTTATAAGCGGAGAAGAGACTTGTATTGCGGCTGTTTTTATACTACTTTTAGAGAGAAAGAGAAGAGTGAGATACAGACAAGTGGGTTTTGTGTTTTTTCATGATCCCAGCTGTAATTTTTCTTGCAAAAACATGAATACAGGAAAAAAAATTATATACAAACCAAGTAGTTAATTAAATTTTAAGTGATCAAATAATGTTACAATCATTCATAAGTTAATTTATTAAATCATTTTAACGAGTCATAAAATATCAATCTATAAGACATTTTCAACCTGTTTTGATGGGTAATAGGGTTTTTTCTTGAAGTTGAAGAAATTTTGTACACTCTATGTCGCCTTTTCTTTGTCTAATGAAACAAAAGTTTTACTCGAAATCCATTTTCACTTATTGTTCTTGCTCTCTCCTTTTTCCCTCATACAATAGTCTGTTACCACATTTCTGATTGAATGATTCTAATTGATGTGTTAAAGAGAAGTTTTCTTAGTAACCATGGAAGATGGGAAGCCTGTCAAATTGGAATAAAATTTCAGTACTCCATTTATATTATTCGATGTCACATATACATATTTTCATTAGTTTATTTATTCATTCTCATCGGAATATGAATAAAATAGTACAATATAGATATATAAAAGTAGATGATGAGGAAATGTCATATGAAAAGAAGATTGATGCAGGCAGATCAAGAAAGCAGAAAGAAGAAAAGAGAATAAGAGAAGAGAAAGAAAGAATACTAATTGCTCATTAACAAAAAGTCAGTAAACAACAGGCTTAATCAGAGAAAGGCACAACGGCTAGAAAGAAGAAAAAGACTGAACAACCCTCAATTTAACTAACTTACAGAACTTATATTACTTAACATCCCCACTCAAACTTATCCCAAGCTTGAGGATAAGTTTGTCTCTCAGAAAAGATAATTGAGGAGTAAACAATGACTAAGTAAACAAGTCTGCTAGTTGAAGTTGAGAGGACACATGCTTGACAATAAGGTCATTCTTAACCACCATTTCTCTAACAAAGTGGAAGTCTATTTCTACATGCTTAGTTCAAGCATGTAGAACCAGATTTGATGCCAATGCAAGAAACATGTATTATAACAATACAAAACATGAGCTTGGGATTGATATACATGAAAATCTCTAAGAATCAGCCTTAGCCAACTTAATTCTGCAGCATATGATTTTTTTATAGTGCAAATGTACACTATCATTGTCAAGTAATAAAATTCTATGAAAATAAAGTATCGTCCACTTGATTGATTGATTGATATTAATTATTAAAATTAACTAGACCCTATTTTTAATTGAGAAAATGAAAAACTGGGATTTTGAATGAAAATTTAAACTAAAAAGATTAATACTTGATAAGGACAAATAATTCAAATTTGAATAATTATAAGCTCTAGAGTTTTCGATTTCAGCAGATCAAACAAGCTTTAAATTTCAAATATCAATCAATCAATGTTTATCAAATTATTGACAACGAATTTCTCTAATGTAATTATCAATATTTTTCAAACATCGATAACAACAAATAAAAAATATTAATCCCACATCTCTGTTAAGATTAAATATATTGAAACTGATTAAGTAAAAGAAATTATAATTGATACATTAGATCCATAATTATCTATAACATAAAATTTTAATGGTGTTATAAACAAATAACAAATTTAATCATAACTTCACAGTCTCAGAATTAAATCCAAAATCATGTAATAGTTGGTTAGACCATCACAAACATTAAAAACAGATTATAATACACAATAATACTAAATAAACATTGATTGAATTAAAAATCAAAATTTATGAACAATCATGGTTTGACTACATCGTAGCCCTAGATAAGAAAATTAGAACATACTAGAATAAGAAAATATTCTAATAATATTCATGAACATAGAGGGAAAAGAGGAAAAAAAAACTAGATTTCAGTATGAAATTGAAGTTGAGATCCGTCTCCCGGTTGGATCCATCTTCATTTTCTCTCCTAAAAGCTATTTTCTCTGCCTCCCACATCTGAAAAGTCCCAAGATAATCCTCAAATATTCTATTTATATACTAGGGTTTGATAATGATAATATTAAAGTAAAAAAAATCACAAAAAATCTAGAATCGTGCTAGCGTCGCGACGCTGACTCTCTGCCTAGGTCCATCTTTTTTTCTCATTTTCTTTACATTTTTGCCTTCCAAATCTTTTCGAATCAATCTAAATGCATTTAAATATCAAACCTACAAGATAAAAACAAAAACAAGTATAAATCAAACAATAAATCTAAAAGAACCAACAACATTAAAGTTAATATTATATAAAATATGAGTGTGAAACACACTCATCATATTGGCTAAGGCCTTATACTCTGCTTCAGTAGAGGAACATACAACCATGTCTTGCTTCTTTACACTCCAAGAGATAGCATTTGGTCCAAGAAATATGACAAAACCTGAAGTAGATCTTCTATCCGAGGGGTCCCCAGACCAATCAACATCTTAGAATGCCTGCAAATGAAGGGATCCTGGTTTAAATAGAAGTCCATGATCAAGAGTTCCAATAACATACCTGAGTATTCTTTTGACTGTAGCAAAGTAAGATATTGTGAGAGAGTGCATAAACTGACATACCTTGTTAACACCAAAGCTACTGTCTGGACGAGTGAAAGTAAGGTATGTAAGAGAGCTAACAAGACTCCTATATAAAGTGACATCAGACAGAGAAGATCCAACATGACTGTAAAAAGGGTGATTTAATGGAGCAAGGAGAATGGCATGGCTTGGATTCCAACATACCATCCTTAAGAAGTAAGTCCCTAGTATATTTATGTTGATTCAAAAAAATACCAGAAGCAGTTCTACTAAATCAGACATGTCAAACTCTTGCTGTAAAGTATGCACAATTCTATCAATATACATAATGTCGGTACCGCTTATGATAATATCGACAACATAAAGTAATATGTAAATGAGAGAGTTAGAAGTAGCATGAACAAATAGTGAAGAATCTGCTTGGAAGCCAATAAAACCAAGAGAAAGAAGATAACTTATAAACTTCTCAAACCAGGCTTTAGGAGCCTGATTGAGACCATATATGGACTTGTTAAGCTTGCACACATAGTTAGGATAATTTCTGTCAATGAATCCAGGTGGTTGGCACATATAGACTTCTTCAGATAGGTTACCGTGCAAAAAGATATATTTCACATCAAGTTATCTTAAAGGCCAACCATAGGTGGCAGCCAAGGAAAGTAAAATTCTACCTGCAGGTTTCTTAATGACAGGGCTAAAGGTCTCCTCATAGTCTAGGCGAGGTTGTTGGTGATATCCTTTGGCAACGAACCTAGCTTTATGCCTAGCAATAGTGCCATTAGGGTTGTACTTAAGCTTGTACACCCATTTACAACCTACAAGATCTTTGTTGTGACGAATATGTACTAATGTCCAAGTATTATGTGATAACAGTGCATTTATTCACATTGCATAGCCTTTGTCCATTCGTGACTCTTAGCAGTTGAAGCATAAGTTTAAGGCTCAGTACATAAAGAATGAGAATATAAATCAGAAGCAAGGAATGGTTTTTTCTTATAAATGTCAGATTTGGACCTCATCTACATATGTGAGAAGATTGAATTTGGGATTGGGAGGAAGGGAGAGTGGAAATAGGCAGATTAATGGACAAGCCAGAAAAGATATCAGGATAGACATTAGAATCTAAACTAGAAGCAGTACATAAACCAATATTCAAATCAGTATTAAGACCCACATTAGTACATAAACCATAATCTGAACAAGTAATATCAGATGTAGAGGCAATTTGTAAACCAATATTCAAATCAGAAGATGACCCTGTTATGGATATGTCAATCACATTATCAGTATGCATAGTAGATGTAGAAACAATATTGACAATATCAGAAGTACTTGGACCAGCAGAACTGAGAACATTGTGCTTGGTAGAAAGGTAGAGTTAAGAAAAGATAATAAAGAAGTAAAGTTGTTATTAGAGACATTAAAAGTAGTAGGAAGAGAAGTTCTAGCAGAATTAGCAAAAGGAAATATATTCTCATAAAAAAAAACATGTCTAGATGTATAATACATTTTATTAACTCTATCATAGCATAAGTAACCCTTTTGGTCAAGAGCATAGCCTAGAAAAACACATCGTACAGATTTAGGTTGAAACTTGGTTTTAATCTATGGCCTTAAACTAGGATATCAAGTGTAACCAAAGACTTTAAGGTGCTTATAACAGCAGTTTTACCAAATAGTTTGTCAAAGGGAGATTCATTATTAAGAACAACAATGGGAATTCTATTGATAAGATAAACTGTTGTTGCAAAAGTAAAGTTTTATTAGGTAGAAAGGACATAGGGCATGGTGAAGCAAGGTGACACATGTCTCAACCAAATACATATACTTCCTTTCAGCAACTCCATTTTGCTTAGGAGTATAAAGACATGTCTTTTGGTGGACTACCATTTTAATTAAGATAGGATTGGAAGGAGTTACTAGTGTATTCACCTTCTTCATCTGTCCTTAATATTTTGATTTTCGTTGAGAACATTTATCAACAAGGGGTTTAAACCTCTTAAAAACAAAAAATAATTCAGACTTGCTATTTATAGGGAAAATCAGGTAGAACGTGACATATCATCAATAAAAATCACATAGAATCTATGTCATAGCAGATGAGTAGTACGAGATGGCTCCCATACATCACTATGTATAATAGATAATGAAGAATCCAAAATAGAATCAGAGGTAGTAAAGGGAAGCTTTGCCATTTTATTAGTGATGCAAGTGATACGAATACACTTTTCAAGATTGGAGACAATACATAATATATGTGCCTTTGTAAAATTTATTTAACTATACTAGTGGTAGGATGGCCTAACCTAGAATGCCCAATAAAATCATAGTTCTAGGTGCCAATATAAGCAACAATACAGTTTGGGAGAGTTGTAGGATTGAGATATAAGCCATTTACACTAGGCCCTTTACATATAATGTGCCTTGTGGTTTTGTCTTGAATCCAAAAAACAGAAGCATAAAAAATGAATAAACTATTGTTATCAAGACATAATTTATGCATTGACAGCAAATTAGATGCAAGTTGTGGAACACAGAAGACTTGTGATAAAAGAAAAGATTTAGCAGAGTTATAGAGAGTGTTAAAACTTGTGTGAGATATAAGTAGGGATTGCCCATTACCAATAGATATGCTTTCATCATCATTATATTCAGAGGTATTAGTCATGTTGCTTAGATCAGGAGTGAGGTGGGTGTTAATCCTTGTGTCTGTAAGCCATACCTATAGGTCACTGAGGTGTGAATTTTGACTCATGGTTGTCATTGCAGATAGATTTGGTGATAGACTTCTTCCTTGATAGGAGAAGTTCATCATATGAAAGCAATCTGTTGCGCTATGGCCCATCTTTTGGCAGATCTAACATTGAATCCTGCCATTTCGAGTGTTTGTATACCCTTCTTGATTTGTGTTGGCAACTTTTCCAAAGGACTGTGAATTCTGAGTTGGAGGAGGGCCCAGAACAGAAGGACATAGAAGGGACTTCCAATTCTGGATCTTTTAGAGTTAAACATACTTGAGTTGTTTCTATTTCCCCTGAAGTTCTCGAAGTCTCTCCCTCTATTTGATCTTCTGTTATTGTAAGAGGCAAGAAACGCAGTGTTATAAAGAGGATTGTCTAACTGTTTTTGTTGGTTCTCCAACAACTGTTCTCCATACTTAAGAAGAACATGGAGTTCTTCGAGAGCTAAGGGCTCAACTCTTGTGTGAATAGAGATCCTAATCATGTTACTCATTTGAGAGTCCATTAATTATGCAAATTAGGACATCTTCATCCTCTACATTGACACAAACTACCGATAGCTTATCCTTAACCTATCTGATTCTCTGAAGCAGTCCATGTTCTCTGTTGGCATCTTAGTAATTGACTGCAGATCTAATTTGAGTTGGAGAATATTGGTTCTAGAAATGGAAGAGAACCCTCATTCTATAGAGTCCCAAACTTCTTTTAAAGTCGTACACCCTACTACGTAAGACAACACCATCGGGGAGAGAATGACATTTATTAAGGTCATTAGAGCCTGGTCCTAGGCAACCCACTGTTCGTGCTTGGAGCCCTATTTTGAGTATCTTCGTCATTGATGTTCTTGATAAATCTTGGTGAACACTTGATGGTTCCATTGATGTAACCGAACACTAAATGTGCGTTCAGAATAGGCATGATTTGGTATTTTCACATAATAAAGTTCGTGGAATCCAACCTAATTGAAATTAGGTTACAGATATTAGAGAGAAGGAAAATTGGGGAATGAGGTGTGGTTTCTGTAGTAGCCATGACAGAAGGTAAGTCGTGTAATCTTGAGTATATGAAGATGAAGGAAGAGTCTAAGAACTGGTTTGAGAATTAGATTGAGATCCAATTTGATTTTGCGTAACATCTTGTGTTTCAAGTGTTTGGTCCTCTGCATGGTCAGCCATGGTTGTGACGTTTGTCAATGAAGTTTTGATACCATGAAGAAACTTCATAAGAAAAGAAGATTGATGCAGGCAAATCAAGAAAGCAGAAAGAAGAAGAGAGAAGAAGATAAGAGAAAGAAAGAATACTAATTGCTCATTAACAGAAAGTCAATAAACAACAGACTTAAAACAGAGAAAGGCACAACGGCTAGAAAGAAGGAAAAGACTGAACAACCCTCAACTTAACTAACTTACAAACCTATATTACTTAATAGATGATTCCAAGGAGTATTGAAATCTCGGTCTAAGATTACAGGAAAAGTTTTCATGAATTTGAAGATCAAAATTTTATTTTTATAAGAAAATGAAAATTTGGAAAACAATATCTTTTAGAAAAGGAATTAATATCATGAATACATTTTTTTGTAATAGTATTTAGTAGTTACTCTAGTATAAATATGCTTAACAATTTGTTCAATGTAGTTTTTAATTTAAGTCAGCTAAAACTAGAATAAGTCATATTGTAAAATTATTTTTGGGTCATTCCTTATCCTAATTAAGAAAATGAGAGAATTACAAGATTCACTAAAATTTTAAAAGAATGTTTATTAATGACCCCAAGATTGTTTTTTGTGCAATTATGTCCGGTGGGAACTATTAACTTTTTGAAAACATTTGTTTTTTGTTTTTAATTTTATCCCTCTAATTGCATGTAATAATGTGGGGATAAAATCGTAAATGCCTGGTGTGCGCCTCACCATTTATGTGAGAACCAACCATAATTTTTGTTATTTTTTTTATAATAGAACCATTTAGCTACTCAGATATCTCTTGACAATAGAATGAGTTTGTTGTTGTTCAGTCAGATTGATCAGATCTTAATTAATTAATTTTATATTAAAATATTAATTTTTATATTTTTTAATAGATTTAGATCATTCAGATCTCGTTGAATGGTCCAGATGAAACATCTACCTTAAGAACCATCTCGTAGTTTTCCCATTAAAAACTAAAAATAAGTATCTATCAAAATAATTGATCATATTTTAAGTGATTAAGTAATGTGACAATCGTTTATAGATAAATTTGTCAAATTACTAATGAGTCATAAAATACCAACATATAATATTTTTACATGCACATAAAATACTTTAAAATGTATACAAGTGCTTTTTAGAAAAATATGTATGACATAATTATGAACTAAAATATTATTATTTCAATGTATAAAAATATTTCTAGTCATAAACACTAATAAATGTGCTCTAATACTGATTTATTGAGATATTCACATTATTCTCATGAAATTATGAAAAACGCTTTTCTCATTCACGATGACATGATAATATGTTTTCACAAATATGGTGTGTCGGTGAGTATTTCGTTTTCTCTCTCACTCTCTCTACCATTTTTAGCATGGAGTAGAGAATTGTGCTGACTGTCTTCACATAATAAGTTATTTTCGTTGTTTAACAACTTTAGCAGCTATGTGGTTCCTTCTGTGTTTAGGAGTACAAGATAATTAGCACGTGTTTGTTCCTAATAGTATTTTTGTATACACTGTAATTAAGACACATAATGAGAGTTCAAATAACGATTACTCATAGTTTTGAACCAGTTACTTGAAGAACCGGTTGATATTTATTTAATAATATTGACATTTCATACAATTAAAATTTACAAAAAACGTGCATGTTTCATTCTATTTGTATATTAGAGTTTTATTAATTTACACAAAATCGAAAACTTATAGAAACATGCATACAAGACAACTAATTTTATCTTACAAAATAATTATCCATAGGTAGTGACGATAAATTACAAATTGTTATTACAGCCAAATAGTTAAATTCAGATGAGAAATATGCGTATAATGCAATATGAGCCTAGTAGAAGTGGAAACATATTTTATACCATGTTATTCTTGCAACACTAAATCACAGATGAATCATGTTCAATAACATATGAGTACGCCGATAATGCAGAAAGCGAAATTCTAAGATGTAGAATCAACATCCGTTGACTTATAAATTGAGACAACTCATTAAAAAAATTGATAAAATATATAAATCAATACATCGAAAGAGTATATATATATCGGCGTGATTTGTGCAAACACCAAAACTGAACCAGCAGTTAATCCAACTTAAGAACATCATATCATAAGAGAGAAAGCAAGATGATAACTGATATGCACGTAATTTCCAACTTTCATAAATGTATAACTGATATACATGCTTCTCATTCTCAAATTTACATTTACTTATTTCATGTACAAGCATCTTATTTCACAAGTCTACATTTTACAAAGAATAATTCTAGAGTGACCAAGTTTTAAATGATCAAGTGATGTGTCAATCATTTATAGATTGATATTTGATGACTCGTTAAAATGATTTGACATATTAACTTGTAAACAGTTGACACGTCACTTGATTACTTAAAACTTGATCAATTACTTGATCGTCGTAGAATTACTCTTTTACAAATGCAGTGACACTTCAACCAAGTATAAGCATATTATTGCTTCTACTTTTCAGCATCTCGTGGTTTCATTTTCTTGTCTTCATTGTAAGAAAGTTCACAGTCCTGAGAATCATTTACAACTCTCTGGAAATCCCATATGCATAGATACCATTACTATATATCTAGTTAACTACTTTGAGAACAAGCTAAATTGTTTTTCCATTCAAAATTAACTCTATAATATAATTGTAAAGGATTTTTTCTCCCTTACGATATTCAGAAAATCAGAAAAGAACATGAGTATTTAACTACGAAATAAAGGAAATGAGAGATGAAAAATGAAGAATATGACAATGAGTAATCGATAGCTCTTTTTGTATTGGGTTCTAAGTTCCCATTGTTTGATACATATGAATGTATATATAGGTTTTCTCCTCCATGGCCATTTACAATCATTTTACTAGATTTAATGAATATTCAATTACATTGTAACTGCTTGATCAAATCATGAGAAATGGAGTAACTGACGCCCAAATCTATAGCTATTTTGACCGCCAAATCATTTTTTGTTGACTTCTCCCTTCTCCACGTTTGTCTGTGTTTTCTCTTTCCGCCATGCTGTCAATACTTTCTCGCAGGGATCAACCAATCCCATACATTTACCCCTGTTTTATATCTTGGTTATATACCGTTGATGCAAAACATTATTGGTTAAATTTGTCGTTCACTCTTGGTGGATGATGTCATAACTCTCATCATTACTTTCTATCTAGTGTCATTTCATCTTTCTGAACGCCATCATTAGCTTTGTTGGGTGAAAGACATATGTCTTCACCCGTTCAGCTCCCATTCGCTCTTTGACCAATACAATTGCGCCACACATTTGTACCTATTCACCTTTTAGTCTCATGCGTCGTTTCATTTTGACAGTTATTATTTTTACCTCTCAAATCCGCTGCTTGACATCCACTGAGATTATAATTAAAGATTTTTACCTTCTATTTCTTTGCGCACACTCTTTCTCTGTAAGTATTCTTCTTCTTTTTTATTCGACTTTAAGCTTTCTTCAATGGCATCCTCTTTATCCCTTATTGTCCCCATGATCAGAAATAGAGAAGAATTTAACCGGTTTATCTCCCGCTATCATAGATCTTTTCCCGAAGGGGTCATAGATATTTTCCCGAAGGGGTAGACTGTTTTTACTCGGATGGCAATCTTGTTAGCCCACTGCGTGTCCTGGGATCTTAAATTTCAGGACCATGTATATAGCTTTAGGCTTTCGCTTTCCTATTTCCCCTCTTTTCTAGTAGTTTTTTTATTACCATGATATTTCCCCAGCACAGTTTACTTCAAACACATATAAGTTTTGTTAGGGTTTGAGTCTTTAAACTGTTTGTTTGATTTAGATTTAGGTTTAAATGGATTTCGCTTGTTGTACTCCATTAGGGAGAAAAATGGCCATCACTAGTTGTCCCACGTAGTGGCCTTATTGACGGTCCTCTAATTCTGGACTTACCAAATGATGAAAAATGGTCGAACGCTGAGGCGTTTCAGGTTGCTGGTGACTGGAGAGGTGGCAGTCACTTCCACATCCCCACTGAATGGAGGTCATATGATGAGTGACTATGCCCCTCTCCATTTTTATTTCATATTATTTTTACTTTCATTTGATTAATTGCATCTTTCTTTTTATACACAAACGTAAGAACATTCATCCTTACAAGACCCCTGATGATAATGCCAAGATTAGAGCCACTTAAACATTGGCACTCGTGACTGGCAGTGGCTGCTTGACCCTGAGTGTCTGCTTCCTTTTGTTGCTCAGCCTCCCCCAGGCCATTAGCATGACCTCCTACTGCCCTAAGACCTCAGGTCTCCCAGGCTGCCATTTAAAGACTTCATTATTTGCCTTCTAGCTATAGTTCTTCTATTTCTACTTCTCCTTCTATTCGAGAAGCTTTCGAGATGAGGCCCATTCAACTCTCTCTAAATTTTTCTTCTTCGCGCAATGTGCACCCACGACAGGCTATTAAGCCTTCGCGTGTGGTTTCTTCTTCCAGAATTTCTCCTATTTGCCCACTTTTCAGGCTTCTTCTCCTCTTCCCACTCATGTTACTTCTCTCCTCTTCCCACTCATGTTGCTTCTCTCCTTCTTCGGCTTGACTATGTTGGGTTGATGGGGTTCATTCCAATCGGGTCTTGTTCTCCCAATTTTGGGTTGGGTTCTTCTGAGCCCGTTAATAACCTTCCTTGGACCCTTTTTCCTCTAGGCAATGGCCTGAGGATTCCTTTCGAGGTGAATTTGATGGTTGACTGTGAGTCTTCTCATCAGATTCTGAGCCACCTCCAATGCTTAGCCAATTCTAATCAGCTGGCAGATGAGCCAGTTGAAGGTCTTTAGGTAACTCATATTCATTCTCTTTTTTTATTTTGTACTCGTTTCTTTCGTACTAACATGACTTCTTTTCTTTCAGACTTCATTGTATCACAATGCTTTTCCCAGCAAGCTTAACAACATTGGCAGCGAAATGGCTAGGCACAAGTAAGAAGTGTCTAAACTCAAGCGGCTGGCTGCCAAGGACGTTGAAATTGGTGAGGTGAAGAGCGAGTCTAAAGCCGCAAGGATTTTGATTGAGGATCTGAGGGCTAAGACTGACAGACGCATCCAGGAGGCCACTCCAGAGCTTATTGAGCTACTTGAGGCATCTACCGCTGAGGCTTTGCGAAATGAGGAAGAGGCTTATGAGCAATACACTACTCCATTTAGGTTGTTGGAGAATTACGCTTACACCATCGATTATATTGATGGTGTTTCCCGGGTGCCTCCACACTATGAGTTGACAGAAGAGGTTCCTCCTCCCGCTGATCAGAATGTCGAAGACAACACTGCCCTTGCCCCAGAATCTGCCATTGATCATATTAGTAATGAAGTTATTGCTGAGGTGGCTTGTAGGCCTCATGATTTTTGAGCTGATCATATTTAGCCTGATTGATTTTTTTCCTTCTTTTTTGTGTTTGTTTTTTTACTTTTCCCTATACTTTTTTATTTTTTCTGCAATAAATGATATATCCTTTTTTTCACTTCTGAGTTTGAGCAACTTGCCTTAGAATTTTTCTCGAGTTTTTAGGCTAAATTTTTTTTTTATACTTTGTGCTTCATATGACTATTCTCCTTAATCCCTTGCAACTATATGTCAACTTGATATATTTAGCCTTTTCGTGCCTAAGTAGTTGATTGGTACACTTAGATTTTTTCTCTATTTTTGTGTCCAAGTGGCCGCTTGACACATTTAGATTTTTTATGCTTTGTGTCTAAGTGGCCGCTTGGCACATTAAACTTTTTTCCTGCTTTTGTGTCTAAGTGGCCGCTTGGCATACTTAGACCTTTTTCCTACTTTTGTGTCTAAGTGGCCGCTTGACATACTTAGACTTGTTTTTCATGATTTGTGTCTAAGTGGTCGCTTGGCACACTTAAACTTTTTTTCATGTTTTTGTGTCTAAGTGACCGCTTGACACATATAGACTATTTTTATGATTTGTGTCTAAGTAGCCGCTTGACACATATAGACTTTTTATGATTTGTGTCTAAGTGGTCACTTGTCACACTTAGACTTTTTTTCATATTATGTGTTTAAGCAACCGTTTAACACAGTAAGACATTGTTTATGTTTTTGTGTCTAAGTGGCCACTTGGCATATTTAGACTTTTTTCATGCTATGTGTCTAAACGGCCGCTTGGCACATTTAGACTTTTTTCATTTTTTTAGGCATTCATCTTTTGTGGAGTTCTAGCTTACTTATCATAAATAGACATAAAGAATAGACACATATTTTACGTGGAAACCCCTTTGATAGGGGAAAACCACAGAGTAAGGATATTCTCATTAAAATAATTAGAAGTTTTATACATAATATTTTCTTAAATGTAATGCGTTGCAAGGCGTGGGAAGATCCATATCTTCTTCACTAGTTAGCCAGTATGATCCCTTTCATCCCACTACTTGAACTATATATGGTTCTTCCTAATTTGACCCCATTTTTCCTCATCTGACTGCATGATCCTTTTAAGGACTAACTCACTAGGTTGAAATCATCTTGCCTTTGTTCATTTTGTAAAATAAGCCAGCCTGTGTTGATTGTAATTTCCCAGTCTAATGAGAGCTGTTTCACCTTTTCTTTTAACAAATCCAACTGTTTTTCCAAAAGTTTGGGGTTTTCTTCCTGGCTCATCTTTGATGTAGCGGTTGGGCATCCGATCTCCATTGTGATGATGGCTTCCATTCCATATGCCAATGCAAATGGTGCCTATCATGTTGAGTTCCTCAGAGTGGTTCAATAATCCCAAAGAACTGAAGGCAGTTCCTCGACCCATTTTCCTTTTGCCGCTTCTAACCGTTTCTTCAAACCTTCAAGAACGATTCGGTTGTACCTCTCTGCCAATCCATTTCCTTGTGGGTAATATGGAGTTGAATGCAGGTCTTTGATCCGCAGTCCTTCATAAAATTCTTTATTTATCTTTTATGATAAATTGCATCACATTATCTGAACTGATTACCTTCGAGATTCCATATCGACAGATAATGACTTTCCATAAAAATCTTCTGACTTCTTCTTCTTGAATTCTTGCTAGTGGGACTACTTCTATCTATTTGGTGAAGTAGTTTGTTGCCATGAGTAGGAACTTCTTCTGTGCTGGAGCCATTGGGAGTGACACCATTATATCAAGTCCCCACTACATGAACAACCAAGGACTGAGTAGAGTCTGTAGTGATTCGGGAGCCATTCGTGAAATAGGAGAAAACCTTTGACAGTTATCACATTTTCTTGTATATTGTTTTGCATCCGCTTAGATTTTAGGCCAGTAGTACCCTTCATTTAGGATTTTATGCGCTGGGGTTCTTTCTCCTACATGACTTCCGTATATCCCTTCATGAATTTCTGTTATAACGTAGCTGGCTTCAGTTAGGTTGAGGCACTTCAAATAAGGTCCCAAAAAAGACATTTGATAAAGTTTGCCATTGATTGGTGTGTATCTTACCGCTTGTTGAATTAGTTTTTGCACTTCCAACTTATCTTTTAGAAGCTCACCATTTTGCAAGTATATGATAATTGGGTCCATTCAGCTTGGTCATGTGGATTCCACATTGCAAATAATTATCTGACTTTCAATATAAAGGCGTCTGCATGTGAATTTTATGTTTTGGGAATTTACTTTATATGATATTGGTTTGATTGATCCAGTAGCTCATCTTTTGCGGCATATGTTCCTGCAATTTAGTTAGCTACCAATTAAGAATCACAATAAATATTTACTTTTCTTACCCCAAATTCTCTGGCAAGGCGGATTCCAGCTATCAATGACGTATTCTGCTTTGTTGTTTGAGGCATTGAAGCTGAATTTCAAGGCTTGTTCGATGACTTCTCCATGAGGGGTTCAAAATATTGATCCTGCCCTGACCATTTTTTATTTGAAGCTCCATCTACATATAGCTCCCGTACATCTTCCTGAGGATTGACTTCGATGATATTTTCATCTTGCATTGCTGTGAATTCCGCAATGAAGTCTACCAAAACTTGTGACTTCATGGTTATTCTTGCAACATAGCTTATGTCGTACTGCCCGAGTTCTACTACCCATATAACCATTCTACCCGTCCAATTCGGTGAATGAAGGATGCTTTAAATCGGGAATTCTGCCAACACTACTATTTCATGTGCTTGGATACTTCAGGGTTTGATGGTAGATGGATCAAATTGCCTTCATCTTATGAATCCATGCCTTGTCCAATATTGCACTGTGTGGATAATGTGTGTCAATGACCGTGAATTCCATTAGATGGTTGAAAATTTCTGCCAGTATTGGAAGAGAAAGTGTTACTTATATATAAGTAACTTCTCTGTTGAAACCAACTAGAGGTTTCCCATTTTATAGTATTGTCGTTTCAATTCCCATTTTATCCATTGCCAAACATTTGGGGCCCTGCCGTTTTCCACCAATACTCTTCTCAGTAGATAGTTTCCCACCTGGATGGATATCACCAAAGCGTCGTTGTGGGTCTCAGTGACTTGTACATCTTCTTTACCGTTGAAGGTGATTAGGGCTTCTTTGGACATATCCTCCCCGCCTTCTTCAGCTATCATTACCTTTTTGTAGTACTGCTTCCTTTCCTTTCGACTTGTTCCTTCTAACTCTATTAATGCTATTATTGTGTCAACAATACGTAATGACTTTGTGGCCTTTCTTGGCTCACTTTGTCTGTCATCTGTCTTCGCAACGTATAGACGGAGATGACCTTTGCAGATGAGTTCTTCGATGTAGTCCTTCAACTGGTAGCAATCTTTTGTCATGTGCCCATAACTTTTATGAAATGAACAAAATTTGTGTTTGTCCTTCTCAGATTGCCCTTTCCTCATTGGTGATGACCTCTTCAACCACGCTTCTTCTTTTATTTCCCATAGGATCTGATTGACAGGGATGGTAAGCGGGGTACACGTTCTTTCCCTTCTGATGAACCGCTCGGATCCCCTTAGCCTTTTATCCTCGTTGGTTTCATCTTGTTTACCTTTATTCCCAAGCAACTCATTTTTCCGCTTCGCATTCATGCTAGAAGCGGCAACCAGTTGTTCTGACAACAACATCATGCTTTTCTTTTCCTCCTCTCGGTTTATATACGTCTAAGCTCTAAGGAAGGTTTCTATCATGCTGAGTGGTTTTTCCTTAGATAAGTCCTCAAATAGTGATGATTAAAGGTTTAATCCTCTTCAGAATGCCAATTGAGCCACGCGGTTGTCACAATTTTCTACTTTCTCCATTTCTTCTTTAAACCACTACGTGTATTCATGTAAGAAATCTCCTTTCTTAATTGAAATCGTTGGAAGATATTCTGAATCCTAGGTAACAGATTGATGGTTGCGTACTGTTTCAAAAAGATAGAAGACATAACTGAAAAGTTAATAATAAAAAAGGAGGGAGAGCGAGATACTATTTTAGCGCATTATCGCCGTGACTTGTTGGGAACATTCTACACATGAGCGTGTCCTCGTGCTGATAAAGTGCCATCATTTGTCGAAACTGTCTCAAGTTCTCCATCGAGTCCATCTTTCCTGCATAATATTTGAACTTGGGGGAGTGAACTTTTTAGGGATTGGAGTTGACAAGATCTTTGGAGTCAACGGGGTTTAGGTGAGGGATTCCAAGTCCGTCACCATTATTGTGCCCAACCACTTGGCTACGCCATCTTCCTGTCAAGAATTTTCTTAATATCAGATCTGTTAGTCCGTCTATGACTCACGGGATTCATGCAACTCATTTTCTCAGGTTTTTGGCTTGCCCCATGCCTTCTTCATCGCGTTCTTGATCATGACCTCCGTTCAATCTGGCATTTATGTTAGCCGTTGCATCATGTGTTTCATTCATTTCTTCCCGATGCGATTGGCTCATCTCATTCCGTGTTTGCTAGATCTCTCATTGCAAGTTGACTACTTGGTCTTAAACGTGTAAAGAGTCATGTTTAGAGTTTCTGTGTGTATGTTCTCCAATTCTTTAATTCTTTTCATAATTGTCTCAAGTATTGGTGGAACATCATGATTCCTTAGTTCTGGACCGTTCCTGTTTTGGCTGCCGTGAGACACAATAGATCTGGTTCTCAACATTCTTGACTTTTGGAAGTGGATTTTTCTCAGATATTTTTCAGCTCTCAATGAAAGCATAACATGTAAAGGATTTTTCTCCTTTACAATATTCAGAAAAGAATACGAGTATTTAACTACGAAATCAAGGAAATGAGAGATGAAAAGAAGAATATGACAATGAGTAATCAAAAGCTCTTTTTGTATTGGGTTCTAAGTTCCCATTGTTTGATACATATGGAGGTATATATACGCCTTCTCCTCTATGGCTGTTTACAACCGTTTTACTAGATTTAATGAATATTTAATAACATTGTAGCTGTTTGATCAAATTGTGGGAAATGGAGTAATGACGCCCAAATCTGATTCTATTTTGACCATCACGTCACCTTTTTGTTTACTTCTCATTTCTCCACATTTGTGTGAGTCATTCTCTTTATGCCATGCTGGCAATACTTTATCATGGGGACTAACCAATCTCGTACAATAATTATTTAAATCTTCAAACAAAATAACATGATTAGAAGTTATTTCTTACAAAGAAGCTATCATACTCATGTAAATGCAAGTGATCGAATGGTGGTCATATGTCAACTCCCATCATGATCGTGTATAAGACCTAACTAATATCATAATGCTTGAAATATCTGAAGTACTGCAAAATGGGTCCATCTCCAATGCCGGGAAAAAAATCCCAGCATTGATGTTGGGAGTCTTCCTAGCCGTTAGATGATGCAAGGATACTCCCATCCATTAGATTAAAAAAGAGTAGAGAAAAGGATATTACCTGTTGAATGGGTTGCAAGTTACCACTTTTTCTCTTTCTTTAAAAGCTTTCTTCGAAAGCTTAACTCATAGCTTCACCAAAACTCAGTCAAGGCCATGCGATTTTCACCTTAAATCTTCAGGCTCTCTCTCAGTCATTGGTGCTCTCTCTCACAAATTAAGGTGTTTGTTCGGTAAGTTTACCCATGTATGATCGCGCTCTGTGCCCTAGATCATTTTTTTCCTCTCATATTTCAGGTAACTTAAGTTTTTGTTCTGCGTATAGGCCCTTAAGGTTTAAAAGGGATTTTTTCAAATGGTTTTGTATTAATTTGAGATTTTAAAAGTGAATTAATAGGTTTTTTTCAAGTTGAAGTTGTTTAAAACTAGCAGATTTGGTATAAAAGAAGTACTAATTGAAAAACAATTCAAGTACATTTACAAAACTCAAAATTGAGAAGTTCAGAATAAAGATATATAAAAAGAAGTAAACTCGAGAGTTCACCCAAACACTTCAAACAAATTCCCCCATATGATGAATTCTTTAAGTACAGAAGAACAACAAAAACAACAGCATAATGAACATGTTGGAAATTGTAGTCCATCATCTTCATGTCCAACTGGTAAAATTCATCAATGGGTTCTTGATTCTCCAGATCCACCATGCTTATGGCAGGATTCCATTGGTGTGGTCAAAGATATTGTCCTTCCTCACAGACAAAATCCATATTCTTCTTCTAATTCTAAGAAGAAAACCCCTGCTCGACCTGTCATCTCGGTTTTACGATGCGTTTTCTCAGTTTTTAGTTGGGGGAGAAGCTATAAAGATGTTAATTTTCAGAAGGACTTAATGTCTAGTTTAACTCTTGCAAGCCTTTGCATGCCTCATGTAGTAGATACTTAACAATTTCTTTAGATACTTTTTATTGGGTATTAAAATATAACCTTCTATTTTTTTATAGAGCATTGGGTATGCTAGCTTAGCTAAACTGGATCCTCAATATGGATTGTGTAAGTGTTTTTTGAGTTGAAACAAAAGGTTTTTTTTGTTAAATTTTAATCTAATTAATAATGATTAAAGATTTTAATAATTTAATTGTAGACACAAGTGTTGTTCCACCTCTGGTTTATGCACTGTTGGGGAGTTCAAAAGAGCTAGCAATAGGACCGGTGGCCGTAGTGTCATTGCTACTGTTATTTGTGCTTCAGAAGATAGAAGATGCAGTGGCTGACCCTATTCCCTATAGACAACTTGTTTTCAGTGTCACTTTCATTGTTGGGATTTTCCAAGCTGCTTTGGTTTGTTAAGATATGTCCATGTGGTTTAATCCAATACATGAACAAAATATAGCAATATAAAGTTATTGAGTTTGGTCTGATGCAATCACCTCTGTATGTTTATGATGTTGATTTGTGGTTTTAGATGAAGGAAAAAAATTAAGATGCTCAAGTATAACTTTCTCTCGAAGAATCATATATTATGAATGCATCACAAAACTTTCAATTTTAACCTTAATTGCAGGTTGATGCCAAAGGTGTGCCTCTGCGAGAGGTCATTGTTGATATATTAAAGGGGAAGTGGGGCCATGAAAGGGCAAAATCTTTTTTGCCGTTGTTGATGACTTTTATAAGCATTTGTTGATTTTCCCCTTGTCATTGATTGCCGTTGTGAATGTGCATGCATTTGTAAGTAAGCTTTTATGTCAAGTTTGAAAGATTTTGAACTGCTAGTAACATGTTACCATCTGTGTCTCTGGCTAATTCAGTCTTGTTGATAAATTTATTCTTTCTATAACTGCAGCATCTAATCCTCTCAATTGGATTTATCTTCTTCTGTACAAGACATGTTTTGAACTCGACCTTTATTTATCATACCTCTCTCTAGATTCTTTAATTCCTAGTCATTTATCATATATTCTGAAGCTTGTTTTAATTCTATTGATATTGAATACTATGTGCAGCACCAAATTATTTGATTTCATTCACCATAGAATGGTAGATGCATTAATTTTTGAAGGTATGAATGACTCGTATACTTGAATTTCATTTGCTTTGCATAATCAAGTTATTTGCATTCGTGTAATGCTAATGCGATTTTCTTGCTTGCATGTTAAGAATGTCAATCAGGACACCAATCTCTTTTCAAGCCATGATGTTTTATTTATTGATGATACCTGAAGGAAAGAGAATCCGTCCTACAATATCAAGCAGTGTCATCTCTAAGCTAACAGACTGTAATGCTACTCTTTCACAGCAACAAAAGAAATGTCAGGTGTTTTTATGAATTATAAAAATAGGCGAATTGAATGATATGTTTTCTACTGCTCAAGCTTTCTTTGTTTGTACTGATATATTTAACTATTGCTTATCAGGTAGGTGTATGTTGATCATTTGTTCCATATCTCTGTTTTGGTTGTTATTTTTATTTATTTTTTCTTTTTCTGGTATATTTGACCAGTAGATTCTCCTAACCTTGCATCAGTTGAAACTGTTGAAAGTTATAACTCAAATATCTAGTCATCTGCTTCATAAAACGAGCAAACCATGCATTTTATCTATGGAATCCATTATGCCAAGGTATGGCACTTTCCAATAGCTGATTTGGTTAATTATGCATCTATATTAAGATATCTATTATGCCAGTGGGGAGCTGGTATTTCATACACTAAAGAGTTGGTACTTCTTTGATTCTTATTATTCTTTAGAGAAATATTTCTATCATCTTATTTTCTTACAACATTATTTATTTCATACACTATCAAATGCCTAATACTTAACATGTAACTGTAACACTTATTGTTTCTTAGATTTTGATTTTAAATCTTGCAGCTATACAGCCAAATTTGACAAAGTTGATCTAGATGAGATAGTATTGAAAGTCTATGAGCTGCATGATCGAGTGGTAATTTGGATCAGTTGAAGTAGTCATTAAGAATTACCGGGATGTGCATCTTGTTCTGCTACTTTCTAGTGTAATATTTGTGTAGTTATGTATAGAAGTAGGTTTGAAGTGTAATTTTAGAGTATTTAGAAGGGATTTGTATTGGAAGAACTATTCATTTGTAGTGATACGTAATTCAATTTCAAAGATGAGTGAAAATCGTTAATGTTTGTATTGAGAAATTGAGAATCTTTTTGTTTTGGCTAACTATATGAAAATGACCAAGTGCATAAAAATATAAAGTGCGTAAAAATGGTTAAATGTGTGAAAAAAGACTAAGTGTGATTAATTATATGAAAATGGTTAAGTGATTGAAAATGGTAGATTACATTAAAATATAATTACTCATACGCCATCTAACTTACACATAATCTTAAAAAAATTAAAGAAAACTAAACAAACATTGCCTTTTCGGTGTAGCCGACCACTTGTTCGAGTTGAAAATTGATGATCCAAACAAATAAAATGAAGGAGCGAGTGTATTTGAAGTTTAGAGCAACTGAGAAGTAGTGAGGATGGCTTGATATGAGAGATACATTGCATATGTAGTGATACCAATGAATGATATACTTTCCCCAGACCTTATATGAATTGATGAAAAAGAGGGACATTTATAAAGAGTATATATTAAGCGAAGAAATAAAAATGACTAAGTAAATTTAAAATGATCAAATGTGCGAAAATGATAAATATAAAATATAATTATATAAGGCTAAGTGTGTGTAAGTAAAAATGGTTAAGTGTGTACAAATAAAAATGTCAAGTGTATGAAAATGAATAAGTACATAAAAATGGCTAAGTGTGTGTAAATAAGAATAACTAAATACAAAAATTGCTAAGTAAATGAAAATTACTAAGTGTGTAAAATAATCAAGTGTGAAAATTTCTAAGTGTAAAAATTGCGTAAATGTACAAAAATATGGCCAAGTGCATATAGGTGACTAAGTGTGTAAAAATGACTAAGTGTTTCATAACAACTACATGAAAATGGTAAGAATATGAAAATGTGTGACAATGACCAAGTGTGTGAATATAGTTAAGATCATGAGAATGACTAAGTATATGAAAACGATCAAGTGTATGAAAATAACTAAGTGTGAAATTTGTCAAGTATATGAAATCGCCGATATTGAACCAACTGTGAAAATGGTTCAGTGTGTGAAAATAGTTAAGTATGAAAATAAATAAGTTTGTGAAAATGACTAAGTATTTGAAAATGGCTAAGTATGTGAAAATGGCTAAGTGTGTGAAAATGACTAAGTGTAAGAAAATTGTTAAGTGTGTGAAAATGATCAAATATGTGCATATAGCTAAGTGTGTAAAATGACCAAGTGTGTGAATATAACTAAGTGTGTAAAAATGATAAATGCAAAGCATAATTTTCTGAGAGGGGGAGAGATATAGAATTTACAAGTACATGAATGAAGGCATAATTGTGTGAAATTAATATGTATGCTTAAGTGTGAAAATATGGCTAAATGCATGAGAATAAATAAGTGTATTAAAACAAATAGGGCCAAACGCCACAATGGGGACCTAAATGTCATCACTACATGGCGAGTCGCCCATCAAGACTGGCGTTTGGGCCCCAAACGTCAGTCACGGCTAGCGGTTCACCTACCATGACAGACATTTGGGGCCTGCTGGTCGCGTTTGGTCCCCAAACTCCATTGTAGCAATGGCTCGTGACATAGTTACACGGGCCAAACGCCTGTGTGTCTGGCATTTGGTCTCAACATTCCATATTGGATCGTGACATGTGCAAGTCAACTTCCGAAGGACGTAATTTTTTACTCGGACCACATGGGTCATAAGATATCAAATTGAAGCTTATTATAGATCTACATGTGCAACAAGGTTTACGTACTTTCGAAGGCCCAAAAACTATTTCAGTCTTAATTTTGAGCTTTTTCATAATTCTCATATCTTTTAATTTTTACGGTTTTTTATATGCTTATAAATCAAAATGTAAAATAGGTTGTTTTCCAAATTTTATGGGTTTATAATTTATAAAATAAAATGTTAAAATTTCAAATTTCAAACTTTTAGCGGATATGTTTGATTTATAGATAAAATCTACCACTGAGGGTTATACGTGTTCGTCAAACTGATAAATAAGATTTACCGACCATCATAACATCATAGCCTATAATTATATTATGGTGAAAACACGTCTCACACGATACTTGTCGCAAAGTATAACAATATTATCAATGGCAATTTTTAACGAGTTTATGAATAAGTGTTCAATTGTATCGAGAATCCTTAATTAATCCAATCTAATTTCACATAATAAGTGAGTATCATGAATGTTTACATTGAAATAACAAGTTTTTTTTTCTATTTTTATCGATAATTTTTCTGGTGTACGGTATTACAAAAATATATGGTTTATTTTGAAAAATGGTGGTTAGGTCCAAAAAACTGGCTATTAGGAAGGAAACTGGCAATCGCCTATTTATACATGGTCTTTGGGGAATGAAACAGACGATTGGAGGCATAAAACTAACGCTTGACTTTGATGATACGATTAACACCTTCAAAATGACGTTTAGGGGCTAAAAATAGGCAATTCACCTATTAGATATGTCGATTAGGTTTTACGTAATTGGTAAATCTTAGTACGTAATTGGTAAACTTCAGTACATAATTGGTAAACCTCAATATGTAATTGGTAAATCTCAGTACGTAATTGGTGAACCATAGTACATATTTGATGATTCCCTCTAAGAATTATTAATTTAGACGTAATTGGTGAATCACACTACGTAATTGGTGAACCTCACTACGTATTTGGTGAACCCCTCTAAGAATTGTTATTTTGTATGTATTTGGTGAACTCCACTACGTAATTGGTAAACTCCAGTACGTAATTGGTGAAACCCAGTACGTAATTGGTGAATCCCACTACGTATTTGATGAACCCCTCCAAGAATTATTAATTTGTACGTAATTGGTGAACCTCACTACGTAATTGGTGAACTCCTCCAAAAATTATTAATTTGTACATATTTGGTGAACCCCACTACCTAGTAGAGTATAAAGGAAATCTTGAGGGGTTCACCAAAATATTTTACGTACAATAAATGCTCTAAAATATTTAACGTACAAAATTAATAAGAAATGGTTCACCAAAATATTTCACGTACAAAATTAACGATTCTCAGAGGGGTTCACCAAATATTTCATGTACAAAATTAACAATTCTCAGAGGGGTTCACCAAAATATTTCACTTACAAAATTAATAATTCTTGGAGGGGATCACTAAAATATTTCACGTATAAAATTAATAATTCTTGGAGGTGTTCACTAAAATTTAAAAATTAATTTTCTTCGAGGTGTTCTTCTAAAATTTAGTGTGGTTCACCATAAATCTAAATGTGTTCACCTCCAATCTTGGGGGATATACATGTTCGTTAAAGGGTTAAATCTTATGAATCGATAAATGTAAGACATAATAGTGTGTAAAATGATAAATGTAAGACATAATTTGAAAGAGAGAAAGAGATCTAAAATTTAGATCCATATATAATTGTACTACATACTTATTGATTTCGATTCTATACATGAACCGAGATTTAGGAACATGTGTGTTAAATGGGGAAAGATTATTTTACTTGATACTTGTTGTAAAATCACAACAACATAATCAAGAATATATTTTTAAGTGTTTATGAATAAGTGTTAAATTGTTTTAACAATTCATTACTAAATTCAAATCTAATTTAAAATATAAGTGAAGAAAATTTAATGTTCACATAAAAATCGAGAATCTTGATAACTTTGTTTGCGATTCATCTATTATACCCTGATCAATTTTAAAAATTAAATTTGTTGAAAGACCGTAATAAAAAGGTCCTAAAAACCATTGTATTGATGCAAAACCGCTGAAAAATAACAAAACCGCCAAAAAATAAAAAATAAATTGCAAGGAGCCGCCGTTATTGTGCCCAAAACCACCGGTATTGGATGAAAAACCGCTGGTTTGGATGAAAATTGTCGGCATTGGATGAAAAAGCGCCGGGATAGATTGGTGAACTTCACTATGTAATTGGTGAATCTCAGTACGTAATTGGTGAACCCTAGTACGTATTTGGTGAACCCCTCCAAAAATTATTATTTTGTACATATTTGGTGAACCGCACTACGTATTTGGTGAACCCCTCCAAGAATTATTATTTTGTAAGTATTTGGTGAACCACACTACGTAATTGGTGAACCCCTCCAAGAATTATTATCTTGTACGTATTTGGTGAACTACACTACATAATTGGTGAACCCCAATCGTGTTTGGTAAACTCTTCTAATAATTATTAATTTGTACGTAATTGGTGAACTCCACTACGTAATTAGTGAACCCCTCAAAAATTATAAATTTATACATACTTGGTGAACACCACTATGTAATTGGTGAATCTTACTAAGTATTTGGTGAACCCCTCCAAGAATTATTAATTTGTACGTATTTGGTGAACCCTACTATGTAATTGGTGAACCTTAGTACGTATTTGGTGAACCACTCTAAGAATTATTATTTTGTACGTATTTAGTGAACTCCACTACGTAATTGGTGAACCCCACTATGTATTTGGTGAATTGCAGTACGTACTGGTGAACCCCTCTAAAAATTATTAATTTTTACGTATTTGGTGAAGCCCTGTACGTAATTGGTGAACCCTAGTGTGTAATTGGTGAATTCCAGTACGTATTTGGTGAACGAAAAAAATTGATTACCTGTTGAGATTTGTGTGGCCCAGATTGCTCCAAATATAATTTAAATGTCACAATAGCCCAACATAAATGCCGGGAATTTTTTCCCGGCATCATAAAAGAATCCCTACACAACATATATGAAAGAGTGATGATTTAGCTCAGAAGTCTTCAGAGGCATAATCAAGTGACTCTTAAAAATTTCACCAACACAAATAAGACGAAACAATTACTAAAAAGAGCATTTCTACCCTTCATGTCTACATATTTGTGGCTGATGGCAAAAAGTTTGCAATTAAATTGGTTTTTGATAAACAAATCGGTAAATATTCTCAATTCGTCAAATAGGGAAGTACCAAAATGAATATGACAAACATGTGATCGGCCTCCATAAGTCTCTAGTAGTAAGAAACTAACTCAAACAGAATTAAAAAAATTGTGTAAGTAACAATCATCTCAATCTCAATCGGCGTCGTCAACCAACAAAAGAAATTATATTCAATCACAACCATAATTTATCCCGCACCTCACTATAATAAATACACGGCCAAAACATAATAAAGCCTTAACGACGGACAATTTGGACATCAAAAGTGTCGCATCAAAGATTCAAAAGAGAGAGTCCCACACTTTTGTTGCCTGAATTGTCCCTTTCATTTGGGCTTATTTACATTTTGTGTCGTATCTTGGTGGTGGGAGATGGACTGTTCACTGTAATCTTGGGTTGCATAAGGAATATTTTGGTCATTTCAATGTTGAAAATTGTTAATTAAATATGAGTCGTTGGATTGCTTTGATCTCAACCTCTTTAGTAGGTGAGATTAAATCTGAGCTCTACAATGTTTGATCTTAACCGTTTACTATTTAGTAATCCTCCTTTTCTTCCTAGATGTAGGGTTTTTCTTTTTCCATTTCTCTCCCTCTCTTCTTCTTCGCTGGAGCCTTGCTGCTGCTTAGGGTTATTTTCGTTTGTGTTCCTTCTTCTTCTTAGTTGGTTCGTCTTGTCCTCTTCCATGTAATTTGCTATGATATTCTTGGCACTTTAGTATTTTTACATTTCCTTCTTGTCTTTCTTTCTTCTTTTTCTTCTTTGCCTATTATATTCTTCGTTTTCTTCATCTTCACCGATTTTGTTATGTTTTTTTTTCTTTTTCATTTTCCTTGTTTTTTCCTTGTTAATTAGTGTGAATAGTCCAAAATCTCACCTAACACGTGGCAAGATTGAACAGACAATATTTCACATGACACATGGCAATATCTAGACTGGAGACTCTATCGAAGAGAATATAGAATGAGAACTGTAGGATCAACCAGACGGTTATGAAGAAGAGATCAATCAGACAAAATTACATGGCTTGCCAACGTGACAATCCAAAGAGAAGTTAATCAAGACCATTGGATTGATCAGACGGTCAAAATTTATTTAAGTCGTTAATGTTGATAAGTTAGATCTTAGAGGAATATTCTGTTGATCATATTTTTTAGATAGAATTAGATAAACTATATCGGATTCTATGTAATCGGTTGAAGACATAAATAAATGCAAGATGTAACTCCAAACGGACAACAACTCTCAACATCCATAAGGAACAAGCTAAGCATATAACTTGCATTAACCTTATAAACCGTTTATCTACAATAAAATGATATCAAAGTCTCATTGTGGTTTTTATTCTCTTTAAGGGTTTTCCATGTAAATCATAGTGTCTTTGTTCCCTCATTCTCTCTCTACATTATTCTATTGATCTTCATATCATGATGTAGGAAATTCACGACCAATTATCAAAGACCGTGAATTTTTTCCTTTACATTTGGTGCTTTCGTTGAGACCTAAAAAAAACTGAAGAAATCTCTTCCCAAAATACTTAAAACCAAACGCTTCGACAATGGATACAGAGGCTGAAACTGAATTGGGAGCATGAATGGGTATGGAAATGAATTGAAATTCGAAACAGAAATGGCTTGGCAACGGAACCGGAAGAGTAAAGCGGTAAACTCATTCATATTAGATTGATTTATTTCTTTTTGTACGATTATTATTTTTTTTAAAAATTATTAGCTCTATTCATAGAATCGAATATGAAAAATTGTTTTAATGGCGGCCACCGTTATCACCAACTGCGAGGGCAGCATCACCACCAAGTAAACGTCACTACCACGAAAGCTTCAACCAAAGAAACAAAAAAAGGAAAAAGTGAAAGAAAAGACGCTGACACACCCATGGCCTCGCCACGACGGCCGCAGGCCAGATCTGAAGCAGAAGTCACGGGAGTAACCAACAACACATCCACGGCTCACCCATGATGGCATCAGGCCTTATCCAGATGAAGATGGTCGTCGGATTCAATGGAGGAGCCGCTGAGAACCCCCCAAGTTCTGAAAAATTGATTCTCATATCAACGCAAAGTAAAACATTTTTAGACCCCAAGACACACATAAAATGGTCCAGACTAGGATTTTCGTCAGCTTGAAGTCGTTTCCAGTCTAAAAAGTCACCGGGGAATGGCTGCACGCATCCCACGCTCCATCATCGGCGACAACCTCCTCTTCTACCCGTCTTTAGGTTCGCGGGTTGACCTACCCACTAGTCCTCACGGGTCCCCATCCGAACTCCAGCTCGCACCCAAGCGAGAGTTCATTTCAGTAGCTCAAGGGAAGGCTCAAAAGAAGCCCATGCCAAGCCCACAAGAGTCCCAACCAAAGCCAATACCCACCCGCGAGTGACTCTTTTCCTTGCCCCCAATCTGCGGCCTATGGACCAAGGTTCCTTTAGGCTTGCTATACCCTTCATACTCACTTAGTAGATTTAAAGCTCTCATAAAAAAAATTCTACAAATTGGGTTACTTTAAAATTCATCATGGTGATACTACCACTTTCAAACACACGGGTAGTCTTATGCAAACGTATGGAAGACATCCAATTGCAAGTTAAGTATTTATTTTTAATTTATTTCTTTGCCTATAAATACATATTCAAAAGAAAATTTGATGATTGCATGAGCATATATCGTCTAATGTCTAGAGAAATATATTTACACAATCGTTCAAGTATATTAAATTAGTAGAAATTAATTATTCGCTAATTATGTAGGGCATAATTAATTGGCTCTCTATGTTTAAATTTTACCATACTTTAATCTAATTAGAAATTACATTTATCATGTTTAGGTCATTTATCTTTATAAAATTCATAGCTTGACCCTATTATGGATAATATAAAATTTTCAATATTGTAAACCATATTTAAACCGATTCGATGTACGATGAATGAATTTTTTAATTTTACATTCTAATTCAAGTTTTGAATTTTAAGCTTATCTCAAGCTTAAAAAAATAATAGAAAATAAAATATTCACGATAAATGAACAGAAACATAGAATTTGATATGTGTACTTTTGAAGACTTTTCCTTTCCTTTTTTATGCAATAGTGCAGGAAAATAAGAGATGAACGAGCAATGAAATGTAAACGACGACACGCAAAGTAATTTCACAACGAAAATGCACAACGAATGGATGCAGACCGTAAGCGAAAAATAGAAGCACCAGACTGAAAGTTCCAAAAGTGCAAATCTCACAAACTGAAACCAAGAATGAAGGGGCATGAAGGGAAAGTGAAAAAATGACTTGACGAGGAATGGCCAACGAAATTAATAACTTGCAAATGATATTTACAAAAATATATTGAACTCAAAGCTAAGTATTCACCTTTTAATTACTTTATTTCTCTTAAATATGATTTTTTTGTCCATTAAAAATATGAATTTATTATTTGATGCATAATCTCAAAAATTTAAGTGCATATGATCATGCTTAACTTGTGTTAGCATAAATCACATTTATAAAACATGGATTGGCTAGTATACATATATTGATAGCTCAACCAAATAAACATTAGCATGACGTCATATCAAAATCGAGCATCATGTAAATAGTTTATTACACCATATCTAAACTGATTTTAGTTTTTAAACATTATCAAACTGGAACATCTTTTCTTTTTAAGATCATTCATCTAACTTGGGACACGAAAAATTGTGTATTTGACTCGGCCAACTTAACGCTCGATCATCTAGCCAGGATGGTCTTTGACGTACGATCCATTACATATCAATCAGATTTAGTTTTTAAACTGCACTGAATGAAACAGTGCTATATATAAAATCATGCATCGTTTGAAAGATACAGAAATTAGCTTTCTGAAGAATTTTGCGGAACTCAATTCGAAGCTCGAGGGCAAAAGTTGTGGGAATTTGCATGAAAGCTGTTTAGAAACGAAGATTATGCAGAACAGTAAATTTCAAAAATTATACTATATTTACTGGGGCTAACTACATGATGAATCTCATATCAACAGAAATATACGGAAACCTAATTCATGAAGAATTTTACAGAAATCAATTTGACGCTCCCGATCAAAAGATATAACAGTTTTTGTTGGCATTGTTCAGGAAAGTATATATATGAATGCTTCTCAAATTTATTTTTTAAAATGTATCAATTTCGGTAAGATTACATAGTAAATAATATATCATTATAAAAATATGGATATCTACTTCTTGAATAATTTTGCAGAACTCGATTTGGAGCTCTCGAGCAAAAGTTATGATAATTTTTGTTAAGGCTGTACAAGAAAGTAGAATATGCAGAACGATCAATTTTAGAAATTAAACTGTATTTACTGGAAGCCAACTACATGGTGAATCTTACATCATCAAAAATATACAAAAGTCTACTCATTGGATAGTTTTACAGAATTCAATTTGGAGATTGCGATCAAAAGTCACGGCAATTTTTGTGCATATCACTCAGAAAAGTAAGGCTATTCACGTGTTTCAAATTGAATCTTTAGGCTGCTTTATTTTAGACAATATTATATGAAAAACTATATATTTTTTAAAAATATATGGATGTCGACTACTTGAAAATTTTTGCAGAACTTAATTCGGAGCTCCTGAACAAAAGTTATAATAATTTTCATGAACGTTGTTCAAGAAAGCATATTATGCGAAACGCTCAAATTCGTTAATTAAACTGTACCAAATGGGATCCAATTACAAGGCAAATTATATATCATCAGAAGCATATGAAAATCAACTTCTTGAATAATTTCATAGAATTCAATTTGACTTTCGATCAAAACTTATGACATGATAACATGCAGACTGTTTACAAGACAAATACTTGGCGTCAACTTTCTCTTTTCTTCAACAACAACGAAAATTAGGACATGAGTCCTTGAGAGCAAGCAGGTCATAAGTCATGTTCTCTAAAAGAACTAAGGGCATAAGTCCTTGAGAGGGGCAGTTCATAAGTCATACTCTCAGTAGGAACTAAGGACGTGAGTACTTGGGAGGGGCAATTCGTAAGTCCTACTCTTCGAAGGAACTAATGGTGTAAGTCCTTGGGAGGGGCAGTTCATAAGTCTTGATCTCAGAAGGAACTAACGACGTAAGTACTTAGGAAGGGAAATTCATAAGTCCTACTCTCAGAAGAAACTAAGAGCGTAAGTCTTTGGGAGGGGCAGTTCGTAAGTCCTACTCTCAAAAGGGCGTAAGTCCTTGAGAGGGGCAATTCAAGTTCTACTCTTAGAATGAAGACGGGGCCATAGTTTTTTATTTGAACCTAAGTACTTGGGAACGAACAGTCCATGAGACATTCTCCCAGAATGCAGAAAATGAAAATGGGGCCATGGTTCTTTATTTGAACCTAAGTCCTTCAAAACGGGCAATTCGTAAGTCCCTTCTCTCAGAATAAAAATGGGGCCATGGTTTTTTATTTGAACTTACATCCTCCTCTCAAAAGAAAATTACAGTTCGTAATTCCTTCTCTCAGAATGAAGATGGGGTCATGATTCTTTATTTGAACATAAGTCTTTAAAGAAGCATGTATATCATAAAGAAATTAAAGTCTTATCCTCGGGAATAGATTTCACAAAAAACATAGTTTATTTTCAAGAGAGGTGGGAGCCAAAAGTTTCCTAAGTATTTAAGAATGAATTTTGATCCCCAAATGTTGTTAAGTCTTTGATTGAAGTACAACAAAATGGAGTTCAATAAAAGAAAAATTATACAGACAGAGTAATTCATATTGATTGAAGCAGAGGTACAAAGGGAAAATACAAAATGAGAAACAGAAAAAGAAAATAAGGAAATAGTAGAAACTCTACCAACAAATGTGGAACATCAAACTCAAACCATGCGATACAATTATGAAATGGTACATTCACTCCTTACTCATTTCAATAAATTATTATGTTATTGTTCTTGTACAACATTCTTATCACATATCTTAACTACGAGAGAAGGAAAATGAAAAATGAAAAAACGGGAAAACTCTATCAATAAGTCGTAGTGAAAGGAACAAATAGACGTAACAACAAATGAAGAAGAATCAATCATTATCGATGGAAAACTCTAAAAAAAATTTACTCGACAACTACAACGCATTTATGAACGGAAACAGAAAAATGTAGTGCCAGAAAGAAAAGGAGAAACCACCATTGACGACGGATAGTCGAAAAGTTACATGAAAAAATAATGTTGTATGTTTTCAAAAAGCATATGAGAACAGAAATGGGCAGACATAACATTAAAATAAGAAAAGATAAATCATTACACCTCAACAGATAAAATTCTGTTGAGTAAAATGGGGGCCAATGAACATACAATATTTCGCATGACACGTGGTAAGATCTAGACCGAAAAATCCATCGAAGAGAAGATAGAACGAGAAATGTAGGATCAACCATGCGGTTATGAAGAAGAGACCAATCAGCTAAAAGTACATGGCTTGACAACGAAGCAATTCAAAGAGAATCTAATCAAGACCATTGGATTGATCAAACGATCAAGATTTATTTAAGTCGTTAATGTTGATAAGTTAGGTCTCAGAGGAATATTCTGTTGATCCTATTTTCAGATAGAATTAGATAAATTGTATCATATTCTACGAAACCGATTGAAGGCCTATAAATAAAGGTAAGATGTAACTCCAAAGGGACAACAACTCTCAACACCCATAAGAAACAAGCTGACTATTTAGCTTACATTAGCCTTGCAAACTCTTTCTCCATAATAAAATACTATCAAAGACTCCCCGTGGTTTTTCTTTCCTTTAAGGGTTTTCTATGTAAATTATGGTATCTTTATTCTCTCATTCTCTCTCTAAATTATTCTATTGATCTTCATATCATGATGTAAGAAATTCACGACCAATTATCAAAGACCGTGAATTTTTTTTCCTTTACAAAGATGTAGACCGAAGACTCAATCGGGGAAAAGATGGAATTAGAACGTAGGATCAACCAGACGGTATGAAGAGGAACTTCAGAGAGAATATTCCCTGAGGATATCTATCAGTTTCCCAATACTTGCTACAAAATAGGAAGCTTTACTATTATTTAATGATCATCTTCATATATAAATAGAGACATATGCATGATATACAAAGGCAAGACACGATACAACGATGTACAATAAAAAATACAATAGAATACCAAAAATATTCCCAGGGTTTTTCTTTCCTTTAAAGGTTTTCCACATAAACTATTGTGTCATTATTCTCTCATTCTCTCTTTAAATAATTATCTTTATTATTAGTTCGTAAATGGTCCTCTATGCCGAAAAAATCTTTTACATTTTGATACATTCATTGAGAGTGAGAAAAACTCGAGAAATCCCTTCCAAAACACCCCAAAACAATTCAAATGCCCCCTCTTCAACAATGGAAACAGGAGTGAAAACGGAAATGAAAGTAGAAACGGAAACCTAAGACCAGTGGGAACGGCCAACAAGAAGATGGAGAAATCCAATCTCGCGATCATTTGAAGGAAACGGAAGGGCGAAGATGCTTTATAGACGTGAAACCAAGACGAAGAAAAAAATAAACAAATCTGGAGGAGTCCGATCTAGAGGCATCTAAGTTTGATCTCAATGATAAATTTGAAAAAACGATAAACTCGTTCCTTGCATATTGAATTAACATTATTATTGGCATATTTCTTTTACGTATTCTCTAAAAATGTCATAAAAATTAAAAGAATTTGTTAAATCAATTTGATATATGTGTTACATGATAAGCAAAGTTTTAAATTTAAATATTTTATCCTGAAATTTGTTTTGATAAGATTATATTGAATTTGAATTCTAATTCAAATTTTAATCATGTGTTAAATTTTGAATAATAAAATATTTTATCTGTAACTTGTTATGTTAAGATTATTTTGAATTTAAAATTTAAATCAAATCAATTTTTTATTCTAATTTAAATTTAAACTTATCTCAAATAAAAAAAATCTTTCACGGTTGACAAGAGGAAACATAAAAAAAACTATCAATGTATTTTCGGAGATTTTCTCTTTCCCTTTTCTATATGCCAAAATGCTGGAATATATGAAAGGAACAAACGGCGAAACGTAAACGATGACTCTCAAAGTAATTCTGCGATGGAAATGCCAAATCACTCCATCTATGTATCAATTTGAAGCTACTCACAAAATGGAACACAAAATCAAAAGGATATGGATTACATGGTGAATCATATACTATTAGAAAGATACAAAAATCTACTTCTTGGAGAATTTTACGGTAGTTTTCGAACATGTTGTTCATGAAAGTAAACCCATTAACGCCTTTCAAATTTAATTTCTAAACTGTATTGATTTAGACAGTATTACATGAAAAGTTATATATGACTAGAAAGATATGGATGTCTACTTCTTGAAGAATTTTGCAGAACTCGATTTGGAGCTCTAGATCAAAAGTTATGATAATTTTCATGGAGGTTATTCAGAAAAGAAGATTATCCAGAATTGTCAAGCTAGGAAATTAAACTGTACTAACTGGAGGCTGATTACATTGCAAATCATATATCATTAGAAAAATAAGTGAATCTACGTATTGGAGAATTTTATGGAATTCAATTTGGAGCTATCGATCAAAAGCTATAGTGATTTTCACGTGAGATGTTCAGAAAAGAAGATAGTACAAATAAGTCAAATTCAATCATAAAACTGTATCAATACAGAAAGAGTTACTTGATCATTCATATATTTTTACAAAGATACAGAAGTCAGCTTCCTAAAGAATTTTCAGAGTGGGATTCTGAGCTTCCTACAAAAAGTTATGGCATGATATGTTCAGACTGCTTGAAAGTAAAGTTGACCCGAACTTACAAGATAAATACTTGGTGTCAACTCTCTCACTTCTCCAGCACAACGAAAACGGGACAATGGTTCTTTAACAAACCTAATTCCTTGAGAGTGAACAATTCATAAGTCATTCTCTTAAAACAAAAATGGGGTCATGGTTCTTTAATGAACCTAAGTTCTTGAGAGTTGACAGTTCATAAATCTTTCTCTCAAAATGAAAATGAGGTCATGGTTATTTAATGAACCTAAGTCCTTGAGAGCGGACAGTTGATAAGTCCTTCTCTCAAAATGAAAATTGGGTCATGGTTCTTCAATGAACCTAAGTTCTTGATAGCGGGCAGTTTATAAATACTTTTCTCAAAACAAAAATGGGATTATGGTTCTTCAATGAACCTAAGTCCTTGAGAGTGGACACTTCATAAGTCATTCTCTCAAAACGAAAATGAGGCCATGGTCTTCAATGAACCTAAGTCCTTGAGAGTGGGTAGTTTATAAGTCATTCTCTTAAAATGAAAACGGGGCCATGGTTCTTCAATAAACCTAAGTCTTTGAGAGCGGGTAGATCATAAGTCATTCTCTCAAAATAAAAACGGGGTCATGGTTCTTTAATGAATCTAAGTCCTTGAAAGCGGGTAGATCATAAGTCCTTCTCTCTAAAGGAAATTAAAGTTTTATCCTTGAGAATGGGTGTCACAACCGAAAAGGAACAGATTTGGATCTCTAAAATTTTGCTATGTCTTTGAAGAAAGTACAACAAAAAGGGAGTTCAATAATAGAAAATTTGCACAAACAAAGTGATTCTCATTGATCGAAGAAGAAGTAAAAAAGGAAAATATAAAATGAGAGAAGGAAAAAAGAAAAATAAGGAAACATAAGAAACTCTATCAATAAGCTCGTAGCAAAGAAAATGAGAGAAACTCTACCAATGAACGTGGGGCATCAAACTCAAACCTCTGCGATGAAATTATGAAAAGGTACACTCATTCCTTATTCATTTCAATAAATCATTATATTATTGTTCTTGTATAACATTCTTATCACAGATCTTAAGTACGAGAGATAGAAAAAGAAAAAGGAGGAAGCGAGAGAAACTCTATCAATAAGCTCGTAGCTAAGAGAATGGAAGAGACTTTATCAATGACCCCGTAGTAAAAGGAACAAGAATACGTAACAACAAATGAAGGAGAAGTAATTATCATTGACAACAAACTGACAAAAATTTGATCGAGAACGCGAAACATTTGTAAACAAGAATGGAAAGACGTAACAACAAAAAAGAAAAGGAGAAATCACCACTGACAACAAACAATCAAAAAGTTGTCGGGAAAACTATGTCAAATTCTTCCAAGAAGTGCTTGAGAACATAAACTGCAAACGTAATAGTGATCATTACACTTTAACGAATAGAATTCCGTCGAATGTAATAGGGGGCTAATGAACGGTTCAAAATCTCACTTTACATGTGATAATAGAGAAATTTATTATTATATAATGATCATTTTCATGTATAAATAGAGACAAACGAAGGATATACAAAGGCACGGCACGATACAATGATGTATGATACAAAATACAATAGAATACCAAAAATCTTCCCGTGATTTTTCTTCTCTTTAAGGATTTTTCATGTAAACTATTTTGTCATTATTCTCTCATTCTCTCTCTAAATAATCATCCTTATTATTCGTTCGTAAAAGGTTCTTCATACCAAAAAAATCCTTTACGTAGTGTCTAACCTAGTTTTTAAAAAAGGCTAAAATGCAAGAGAACAATCCTACACTTTCAATTTTCTACAAAACATACCCATGTACTTTATAATTGACCATTTAAATCCTTACACTTTCTAAAAATCTGCAAAACATACCCCTCTCTCGTGTTTACCGTCTAATAGAAACAGAGAGAGGGACCTCCTTAAGAAAATAGAAGGAACGACTCCATAAATCTAACTCCTCGAAGAGATCCATCCATGCACGAAGAGCCATCCCCGCATGAGCTTCATCCCTACACGAGATCGAAGGAGAGGCTCCATTCCATCGTCAAAGAAGCAGAGTTCAAGACCGAGATCTACACTTTCAAGCTTCGATCTTGCAAGTTTGTTGTCGATTTTTTTAAACTTTTAGATATGCATGTTTAGTTTTGTGGTATTTTTGTTTTCTGATTTTTTAGATCTGCACTTTCATTTTTGCAGGTTTGTTGTTTTTAAATATGTTTGTCTTCGTTGTTCTATTTTTTCAGGTTTGTCTTCTATTTTACAGGTTTTTCCACTAATTTTTTTATAGAAATAATATGTGATATTGTTTGTTAATTTTAATTATTCCTGCTCTATATCGAACGATTAAATGTGAAAAACATACCCCTCTCTCGCGTTTATCGTCTACTAGAAAATGAGAGAGGGACCTTCTTAAGAAAATAGAAGGAACAACTCCATAAATCTAACTCCTCGAAGAGATCCATCCATGCACGAAGAGCCATCCCTGCACGAGCTTCATCCCTACACGAGCTTGAAGGAGAGGCTCCATTCGATCGTCAAAGAAGCAGAGCTCAAGATCGAGATCTATACTTTCAAGCTTCGATCTTGCAGGTTTGTTGTCGATTTTTTTAAACTTTTAGATCTGCATTTTTAGTTATGTGGTATTTTTGTTTTCTGATTTTTTAGATCTGCACTTTCATTTTTGCAGGTTTGTTGTTTTCGAATATGTTTGTCTTCGTTGTTCTATTTTTTCAGGTTTGTCTTTGATTTTTGCAGGTTTTTCTACTAATTTTTTTACAGAAATAATATGTGATATTGTTTGTTAATTTTAATTATTCCTGCTCTATATCGAACGATTGAATGTGATATTGTTTGCTAATTCTGTCTTCGATTGAATGTGATATTGTTTGTTAATTTATTTAGATTTCATGACATCATCTTCAAGCTCTTCACGATCACGTGAAAAATGTTATTCTGATAAGATATTGCTATTGTGGACTGGTAGTTGAAGTGAAGATTTCACGTACTCGTGAAAACCAGGGTAGAAGATTTTATGGATGTGTAAGATATGGGGATGGCGCGTCTTGTCGGGTATTTTGAATGGCTAGATCAACCTCATTGTGGGAGCTTTAAAAGCGTTATATAGGGATTCAATGAGAAAATTTCACAATTAGAAACCACAGTCAACGGTCTGAATGAGAAATTATAAAACAGAGAGCGTATGTGGATAAATTGAAGAAATAAAGAGCTATTTTGTTAATTTTATTGGTTATGTTTGTATTTTATCACGCATTTTATATGTAATATGATATTTCAATTGTTATGCACTCTGAACCCTTTCAAATTTTTTTATCAAGATATCTATTTTCATTAGCATACTTATCCTATTTCTAAGCAATTACATAACCCATGAACTAGTTTGTTTCCAAACAATTACATAGCAATTACAAAGAGTGTCAACAAATAGTTGTATCTTTCGTACATAACATAACTCATAAAGTAGTTTGTTCCAAAAAGTATCAACCCATGAACTAGCAATTACAAAGAGTATCGACCCATGAACTAGCAATTACAAAGAGTATCAACAAAAAAAAAACATTTTGCCCATGGAACAGAAAAAATACCATGAAACCATGCCAACACCTACTCTATGATGAAGGTTGACGTTGAGAACTTTCATTTTCACTTCTAGTGGATCTTTTAACCTAACATGGTTAACAATATTTAATTAGTAAATAGAAAGGCACTATAAGCATAAGCATTATATAAATAAGGCAAGTGGTTAATTATTTAAGCAAAAGTGTATTACAGTATGCATAAGCATTGAATCCTAATTTAAAATGAATCATCTAACCACAATTTCTCTTACAAACTGCAGTGACTCTTGTTTTGTCATTCTGCTTGAAAATATAATCAAATCCATGTTTAATTGTAAACTCTTTCAATGACTTCTTAAAAACACGATGACAACTAAATATCATTCCTTTCTTTAAGTGAATAGGTTTCCTCATTCCAATTTCCTCATAGAACTTAGAGAAATATGTCGTTTTGTTTCTTCATCAGACAAACTATGCACGGACCTCATATAATCACTATCCACATATTCAGATAGATTGTCCAAACCTCCACCATCCAAACTAACATCATTAGATTCATTTGAAGATTCAATGTGATCGCCATTATAGTTTTCCTCATCACTCGATTCAAACTCATCAGTTTCATGCAAGTCAGAATTATGTGCTTCATCCTCTACAGGGATATCATTCCATCTAGGATCAGGAAGTGCTTAGGAGAGTTCATCTGGGACATCAGGACAATCGATCCCATGTTCTATAAACACCTGAACAACCTTATGTTTCTTATTATAAATGGCATCCAACATTGTATATACATCTCAATCAGAATTGAGAACCTTCAAATCATCGTCAAATGTCTCGATTTCAAATTTATACCGAAAGTCTACAACATTTACGTACCCCAAATCTCTAATCGTATAATGTATGAAATCAGGATCCAAACCTTCTTTTCTCAAGACATTACCACCTTCATATCTTGTTGTTGGAGAAAACCTTATCATTCCACCATGATGCAGCTTGAAAGTAAGGGTTTCCATTTTGTTAATTACAGCGAATAAAAACAAGGAGAATAAACAAACCAAATTTTAGATAAGGGACCCACTCATAACCGACTAAATGACATAATAAAACAGTAGACAAACGGAATATAAGGGGCCCAACACTCAATATAAATCTTAACATACACACAAAAAATAAAACCGGCAACCACATAATATATAAATCCATCAAAACCATACTATTATATCTAAATCCTGACAAAGCAGAATGTTTAAATCGAAAACAAGGCAGAATGTTTAAATCGAAGGCAAACCTGAAAGTTTTCTCTAAGTGGAACAACGAAGACAATAGAAACCACATAGAAATCAACAAAGAAATCAAAGACAAACCACAGAGACCACAAAGAAATCAACAGAAACCATAGAGAAATCAGTTTCACCAGATTTCAAGCAAATAAATCGAAAACAAACCTGAAAAAAAATGGAACAGCGAAGAGAACTAGAAACTGAAAGTGGAAGTGTAGATCTCGATCTCGAGCTAATAAACTGAAAGAGGAACCAGAAAATAAATATCAGATTTCGAGCTAATAAATCAAAGAGCAATCTCGAAGAGAACCTGAAAAAAAATACCAGAGAACTCGATCTCGAGCTCTGCTTCGTTGATGATGGACTGGAGCCTCTCCTTAGAGCTCGTGCAGGGATGGAGCTCGTCGTTCAAGCCTCTCTCTCCTTCAAGCTGAAAGTTTTCTCTAAGTGGGGTGGGTTTTCTCTCATTCGTGCTGGCCTTCCTTCTGTTTTCTTAAGGAGGCATCTCTCCCCGTTTCTATTAAACGGTAAACGTGAGATATGAGTATGTTTTGCATAGTTTTAGAATGTGTAAGAATTTAAAGTTTAAGAATTATAAAATACAGAAGTATGTTTAAAACAGAAAATTGAAAGTGAATGGTTGTTTCTTGCATTTTAGTTTTTTTTTTATTTCAAGTTCTTCAGTTTTTATCTTTAATCTTTTGTTTTTTTTCTCTGTTTTGTTTTTGTGAATTAGAGGGGGTAATATTTTTCTTGGTTTTGTTTGTTGCCGATTGTTATAGATGTAATGTTTAAGCTCATCTTCCACATAAAACCCTAGAGTGGGGAAATATCAAGTCTGAGCTGGGTCGTGCTGTAACAGTTTCATCAACAATGGTGGCGAAGCGGAAAAAGTGTGAGAACGTGGATGACGATGAGGATGGGGAGAAAAACAAGAAGATGAAGAAGGAAGAGACGGAAAAGAAGGAAAAGAAGAGTGAGATACTCCCGTCTATGATAAAGAACAAGGAGAAGAGGTCCCAAGTACATGCGAAGCTCAAGCATCAGAAAAAGCTCGAGAAGCGTAAGAATCTCAAGGCTCGCGATGCCGCCGAGAAGAGAGCTCTTGAGCTGGGCGAAGAGGTTATTCCTCAACTTTAATTTAACTCTCACTTTTTTATATGAATTACTCAAGTATAGAATTTTTCATTTCTTTGTTCAGTCGTGTTTTTGCTTTGCAGCCTCCACCGAAGAACATTCCTCGTACCATCGAGAACACTAGAGAGTTAGATGAGACTGTTTGCAAGCCGGACGATGAAGAGGTTCTTTGCATTTTCCTCTTTTCTTTTCATTTGATAGTCTTCCTTTTTCCATGTTTTGAGAGAACCTTGCAGTTCTTATGCGTTGCTTTGAAATTTAATTCCTTTTGTATAGCTGCAATAAACTACTTATTATTGGTGCTGCTTGTCATTGAATTGATTAGTCATTAATCTTTTTGTTTGCAGCTATTTGCTGGGAATGATGCTGATGAGTTTAGTTTGGTTTTAAAGCGGGAGCGTGCTCCCAAAGTTTTGATTACTACTTGCCGTTTCAATTCTACCGTATGTTATCTCTACCACATATAACTTCTATAGTTTTGACCAAACCAATCACCTTACCCATGGCAGCAATGACATTGACATCTCTAATTGTCTGCATTTCATTTGATGTCAATTTGGTAACTAATTGATGTTATTTTGGGTTGCATTTTACTCGGTTTTTGTAGAGGGGACCTGCTTTCATCTCAGAGCTACTCTCGGTGATTCCCAATGCACATTACTATAAGAGAGGAACCTATGACTTGAAAAAGGTTCTATCTAAGGTTTTACTTGGGATCAACAACTTTAAAGATCAAACAGCTTTAACATCTTAGTTGTTTTTATTGCTTTCAGATTGTTGAATATGCAAACAAGAAGGATTTCACTTCCATAGTAGTTGTTCACGCCAACAGGAGGGAACCAGGTTGGTTGTAGTTGTTAATGAGGCTTTTGTAGAAATTCTACTGTAGAATGTTGTGTACCTATTTTGAGCTCTCAGACTTTTCTGAATTCTTTAGGTGGTTTAGAAGTGGGCCTATGCTCCTATCCCTTATGACGGTCTTTTGTAGATTCAACTTTCTGACTTTTGCTCATGGCTGTCTTTAGATGCTCTCTTAATTGTTAGCCTACCTGATGGACCAACTGCCCATTTCAAGCTCTCAAACCTTGTTTTGCGGAAGGATATTAAGGTTTGTTGTTCTGTCTCCAACAAGAAAATAAGTTTTATGCTGTAGTTGGATTGTTTCTATTCAGCCACTTCTTTTCTTTTTAAGTTCACTGCATATTTATGTTATTGCACCTTGCCTTCTCCTGGTTTGTTGCAGAATCACGGAAATCCAACCAGTCATGAACCTGAGCTTGTTTTGACAAACTTCACGACACGCCTTGGTCATCGTATTGGAAGGTTCCATCCAATCTACATATGTTTTTATTTGTAACTGTTTGATAAATTATTTGAGACACCGATGAAAAAATTAAATTATTTGAGACGGAACTGTTACTTCAGAAAAAAGCCAGTCGATTTCTCATTGTTGATTTGTTTGGTTCAGATTATTCCAGTCTCTATTACCACAAGATCCAAACTTCCATGGTCGACGAGTCGTGACTTTCCACAATCAGCGGGATTTCATATTTTTCCGGCATCATCGGTGTGGCATTAAAACTTTCTAAGTTACAAAATTATAATTTTATTTATTTTAATAGGATTTGGTTCCCTTGTCTATAATTTCTGTTATCATATTCTTAGGTATATTTTTGATAGCAAGGAACTTAAACAGGCTGACACCAAAAGCAAGAAGTCCAAGGATACCAAGGGTGAGAGTGTGTCTAGAGAGAAACTAATAACACGCCTTCAGGTAATTTTGATCATTTTACTTACTTTTGCTTCTTCTATATGTATAAATTTACTAATTTATCCCATTCCTTAAATCCATTAACCACGTGTTTAGCGCACCACAAGTGACAGCTTCAGACAGCACAATGATGAAAGCAGTTTTCTATCATACTGATTAATTGTACGTAGTCTGTACAATCATTTAAAATTGTTGTAAATTTTGTTACAAATATGCAGGAATGTGGCCCTCGTTTTACGCTAAAGCTTATTAGTCTTCAGCATGGGACGTTTGATACTAAAGGCGGGGAATTTGAATGGGTTCACAAGGTAGTCTTTTTTTTTAGTATCAGTAAGGTTGGTCCATGTTATTAACCAAAACAGTGACATGATTTGAATACTGCTTTTCTTTGCCTCTAACTTCTTGTTTTGTCTTTGAATGTCAGCCTGAAATGGACACTAGCCGAAGGAGGTTTTTCTTGTGACATGCTTTGAATACTCTGCTTCAAGCTTTTTTATCATAAAAACACTCTGTTCAAGAAGAATGTTGAGCTACGTTTTGATTCTCCCTCAAAAGGCTGGACAATTGACCCATAAATTTTGTATTTGAGCTTTCGAATTTTTCGTCTCATTTTTTTAAGAACTTGTAGCAAATATTGGAAAATGGAGTATTTTATATTTATAATACAGTTCATGATCATCACATCTTTTCTAATCTGTTTATTGTGAAATATTGAATGACATTGTTTAATCCTAGTACAAGCCCATTTGACTAATCCTAGTATATGCAATATTCTGCCAACTTGGCTCACATATAAAATCTTTGCACTTTAAATGGCACGATTATTTTTTTCTTTTACATTTATTAGTTGATTATCGTGTGATACATGTATCTTGATCTATTATATTTTAATTCATTTATAAATTTTATTTAATTGAGTATTTTAATTCATTTATAAATTTTATTTAATTGAGTGTATAAAATGACCTATGTGACTACGAAAAAATAATTTGAGTTAAATGAAATTTTAAGAGGATTGTGTAATATATGCTACTTAATTGAATGTATAAAATAATATTGAATTAATTTAAGACTAATTATTTATTTTATCTTTTTTATATTTTAAATAATAACAATGAAGAGAAAACGTCATTAAAATGATTGTTTAAACAAGATGCTTGAAAAATTCTTTATGTGATTTTATATTTTTTAATTTTGAGTTTAAGAATAATATAAAGAATTTCAAAGATGGTTAAGGGTAATAATTTTCAGAAATACTTTCTCAATCTCTACACTTGTATATATAGTATAGATATACATCATAACAGTAATTATCAAGAAAATTGTAAGTATGAAAATAATAGATATAAAAAATAAAAAACGTATACCATGATGGAAATTAATCTCAAAGATAATATTATTTATCCTACTCTTTTCTTACTCTTTTTTATCTTTCTTTTGTCTTGAGCATGTTTTATTTTTACCTTTTTTTGGGACAAAAAACAGCTGTATATGCTTTGTTACACCAAAAATAAGGATTAAAGACTATTAGTAGCTTTTACTGTCTACCCAATTAAGTAATTAAAAGAGTTTTCTCACAGCAATTTTAAGAAATTTTTTTATTAAAAGACGTGTAGAAAAAATTTTATTTAGATGATTGTTATGAAAAATTATTTTGTAATTTTTTAAACTAAAAGATAGTTTAGATGTCACCTCAATCATTTTAATTTTAATTTAAAAATATGACTTTAATTTTTTATTTCATTCACTTTATAAAAAAAATCACACATTTAATCTAAACAAATCAAACGTTAGTTTAAACTTAATATTCATCAGATTTTAATTTAGGCATCATACAAATCATCTTAAATTCATTCAATTTCAATTTACGTATGATATAAATCATAAAAAAAAATTCACCTAATTTTAATCTTACATCACACAAACCACCACAATATAAAATATTACTATAAAAAATTTCACAAAAACATCTCTCTCCACTCTCTCTCTCCTCAATCCTTTTTTATTCAATTTTCCCATTGATAGATTTTTTCCAACGTTTATAAAACTGATGTGTTTTAAATATCATACCCAGCACACTAGAATTTCGATGAATCGTCCTCAAATTTAATTCAGTGGGAATTTTAATTAATCGTGCTCAGATTTAATTCAATTCTTAGCCATGACAAGCAAGGTCAGTCATCCCATGGTGGATCAGGATCCTTTCCTTTTTCCATAATACATGAGAGGATTATGTTTAATCTAGACTGTCCATTCAAATAATGGACGGCCCAGCAAGAAGAAAAAAAATTAAAAACTGTCGTATCACCTCAATAATAGTGTCGAGGTGATCGTGGCCGTATATTTTTCACGGACGATCAAGATTTGTCAAGCATAAGCCCCTCCTGGGGATCTATTCCCTCCCATGGTGGAGATGAAAATGCGATTGAGAGAGAGAGGTACAAGGAAGAAGCTGCTCCTTTTTGAAGTTGATGAGAAACGTTTAACTCAAAAACTGTTTTTAGTTTTGATATTTTACTTTATTTCCAAACAAATTTTCTTCTTAAAACTCATGATGTTTAAATGTATAAAATATAATGGAAGAAAATGAGAATAAAAATGAAAACGAAATTGAAAAAAAATGCATGGGGGATAGCATATAATTACATGAGGTAAAAGGTTGAATATCTGTTATAGCACAGTTTATCGAGCGGGTAAGAGAGTGAGAATATGAGAATTATGATTAGAGTCAGTGTGTGGATTTCTATGAGCGAGATAAGTGAATATTGGGTGATTAATGTAATTAAGTAATGAATTCCTTTTTTTTAACAGTAATGAAATTACTTACTTTCACCAGTTCAATAGTAACTACTTATATAAATATATAAATAATATTCGATCCCGATAAAGTGAAGAGGAGTTCATCTTCATTATTGACGTGTATCAATTAGATCTGACGATGTATTATATTTAAGTTAAAAATAATAGGTCTCACTAATAATATTTAACGCCAATTTCTTAGGGTAAGCATCATTGGGGGTAGCTTCAAAATTTTGCCAATGATATACATGAAAACTCCTAGACGCGGCATGTGCACTTTCAAGGTTAGTCAGAGTTTTGTTCCGGATATCAAATGCTAACCTAAATAAGTTTAAAACTTATTACATCATCATTTTTCAATTTGCACACGTAGTCTAACTGGTCGTTTATGATGGCGGTGAGAATGAGCTATTTTCACCTGGCCAGAGTCAAAATGCATTTTGATCATGGGATAAAAAAGAGTTTATTTACGTTCAATAATTAAGAAGATAAAGTTTAAGCTTGTAAACTAATCGATACAATGCGTCTTTTTTTGTCTTAACCATTTTCTCAGCTAGCTTAGCAATATGCTTCAATCCAAAAACTCCTCACTAGATCTCATATCATGAATATAAGTATCTAGTTAGTCATCTAGTGTCAAAAGTTGAACATCTAAAAATTCAAGGGGATAAAATTGAGCAAGACGAATCGAATTATCCTTATCAAATGCAAATAATGAATCATCTGGACTCAAGCATGTCATACATAGAAGTAAATGTGTATTAATTTCATTAAAATGATTGTTCAGCTCTTGAAGTTGCATATCTAAGACAATATAGAATACCTCAACACAATAATGATGTTTATTTGTCTTTTTTCAACATTACGTCGCGATCAACCTCAAATTATAAACTTATCATCCATGTTGATAACATCTATATTATGCTTGTCACAGAATAAGAAAACCTCATTTACCAAATTATCTCGTCCTTCCTCTCTCATAAATTGTAATCGTTCTTTGGAGACTTTAACCAAATTCATTGCATTGACATATCTTGGTCTTTCATTTGTAATGCTTGTGACAACTCATTTGTGATGTCTAATGTATTTCACATCAAATGGAGAGAAAATGCAATGGGTATCACCAACTCGCTTGAGACTGGTCTCTTGATTCAAACTATGACGACTTTGAAGCTTCCCATTTTCAAAAGCTTTCATGACATTGGTGGCTTGAAATTTTTGAAGAATATCATGATGCTTGCAAGAGGCTCCAACAATATTGACAACATTAGAAACCAAGTCGAAGAATAAGTCAGTATGCAAATTATTTTTTGCAAATGCAACAAGAGCCAGTTGAAGTTTATGTGCAAATGGACATTGTAGGCATATTTATTCTCTTTCAAAACTAATGCTTTAAGATCATTAAACTCACCTTGCATATTACTATCCCATCATATCCTTGACCTCGTAGTCTTGATAAGCTCAAGCCACATTTAGAGAATATTGCATCTATGGCCCCTTTAAGAAACAAAGTGGTCGTGTCTGTCACATGAATAATGTCTAAAAGATGTTCAATTACTTGCCTGTGCTTGTTAACATAACGTTTAACAACTGACATTTGTTCCTTCAATGATAGATCACGACCTTCATCAACTAAAATACAAAATAATGAATCTCCAAGATCTTTGATAATGACGTTGGTGGTTTCAATTGCACGAGCATCCACAATATCCTTTTGACTGGTAGTTGTAACTAGCTTTAAGTTTGCAGGACTTCTATAATCTATATAAACTTACTTTCTTTACATCCTCATTATGATCAACAAGAAATCTTAAAAGCTCAAGAAAGTTTCCTTGGTTGGTTGAGTCATTTGGCTCATCATGATCACGAAATGCTAATCTTTGCTGTAAAAGAAATCGACTACAATCGATGGAAGCATTTAAGCTTATTTTATAATCAATTCGAGCTTGCTCAATTTGCTTACTCAACAATGTATGAATGTGTTGATTTAGCTTCATTAAAGCTTGACAATTTTATGATGCTATATTATGCGCACTATGAAGTCCACCTACACGTTCTTTAAGTTTTTCTTTTTTTTTCTTCCAATTGGTAAACCCATCAACAACAAAGGCATCATAATGACCCGAATTCCCTTTCTACTTTGAAAAGATAACAATATAATCAATAGGCCGCCTCTTTGAAAATGCTATACTCTAACCAAGTGGGGTATTCATCAAATTAATATGGATTAAATCTCTTTCCTTACATTATCTGTTTATACTTATGTCCACAAGGTTGACATGGACATTTTTGTAAAAATGCCTTTAAACTTCATCCTTGTGGTTTGGATGATACAATTACTTTGGTTTTCGTAACGCAGGGTTAGTAGGTAGATTCACTATATCAAGTTCTGAACAATTTTTTTAGGTACTATCTTGAGATTCATGTTCAACATTAGTTTTCAATGTAACAAATGATGACTCATCCATTGATTTTCTTTTGAAAAACCTTTCCATAACAAGAAAAGCATGAAAATTCTAATATTACTTTATGCTCAAACTTTAATAATCTTCAATATACTAATAAAGAAAAAAAACTATATGATTTCAGTCTCAAAGAATTATATATAGATTTAAGCTACACATAATACAAATCACCACAAAATACACCTACATTTAATTTTACATGACACGTGAGAAACCACCACAATTTCACATAATCACTCAACACCATTTTACATTACACATAAGAAACCACACAATTTTACAATCACTCAACACCATTTTCTTATATTTTTTTATTAAAGCTTCTCTCTCATCCTCATCTTTTTATTTTCCAGAAATCTCATCTCTCTCTATTTTCTTACACCATCTTCTTTGTACACCCATTTCTCTATAACCATTTTTCATGCTCAGACAATTACTCTCTCAAATTCCATCTGTCTCCCACTCTCTTAATCTCTCTATTTTCTTAGACTTATCTCTCTATGTACTAAGACCCATTTCTCCCTCTCTCTCAAATTCCATCCGTCTTCCTCTCTCTTGCTCTCTATAGGGGTATTCACAGTTCAATTTGGTCGGTTATTTGGGTAAAAATCGAACCGAACTAAAACTTTCAGTTCAGTTGTGTACCGAACCAAACCGAACCGTGAAGGTCAAAAGAACCAAACCGAACATAATCATGAGTTTCAGTTCGATTCGTCAGTTCGACATTAACAGTGTAAAAATAATCCACGAAAATTATAACGTCAAACCTGCAAACTTTACATATCTTCAAACTAATATTTCAACATCAAAATTAGGATTAAGACATTTTAGAATATGTTATTACAAACTCCAAAACAGAAATATATTCATGTTTTAAGTGAATTGGAAAATAATTTTGTTTAGTGAATTGAAAAGTCAAATGGGTAAATAACTAATTATCTAAATTATTTAAGGGGGGAAATTACCCATTCTTTCAATCTTGTATAGATATGTAAATGGTGAAAATTAAAATTTCAAATAATAAAGATGGGCAATTGCCTCATTTTGGGCTAAGGTAGCCTCGCCCTGCATATGAAAGACGCATGATTTACAATGTACTTCATAACAGGCATGCATTGAAAAATATGCATTTTTTAACAATAAAATATATAATGTCTTGTTTTCAAACAATATGAAATTTGACTCAGAATTAAAAAAAATAGTTTAAGATTATGTTAGTTTCTTCTATTCCAATTTTTTGTGAAATCAAAACATTTTATTAAATTCGTTTGCTCTTTTATAAAAAAAAAAGTCATGATTCTACCCTTACATAGAGGTGGCTAAATGCATAAAAATGTCAAGCAAAAAATCAGAAAATGATGATCATTAGTGAGTAATTACGAGGAACTAGGTCTAATGTATTATTTAAGATATAATAAAATAAATTTCATTTGGATTAAATCTTTCGACTCATATGTGAGTTAATTTGTTCTGTTTTCAAGTCCAAGCTTTAACATAATTAAAAATTCAACTCGATCACTCATCAAAATCAAAGTGTTTTAAGAGAGTGGTGATGAAATCTTATACCTAGCATAGAATGTGTACATTTAGGTGATGTGGGATAACATTTGAGCACACAGTTCTCTCTATTGGACCACAATATCTGACAGCCAACTACGCGATATAGCAAACATCTAGACTATGCGACATGAAACAACCGAACTAAAGTGGCATATAATTACAAACTTAACCAAACTCTGGGATTAAATAAAAAACTCATCTTGATCACTTTTTAAAACTTAAGTATTAAGAAACATATATTCAAACTTTATAACTAACATAGAATGTCCATATCTAGACAATGTCATACAACATTCCAACAACACATGTTATTTTGTGTCGACATATACTCGAACTTTATAGCTTCAAATTTTTGTGTTTTATTTTTATTAGCAGTACAATTATGAAGGGATGTCTATGTAGAATTGAAAACTAGGGGAGCCACACAATTTTACATTACACATAAGAAACCACACAATTTTACAATCACTTAACACCATTTTCTTATATTTTTTATTAAAGCTTGCCCGTTTATAAAAGTTTTTATAATGGATCGATTGTGATCAGCTCTTAACAATGTCAAACTTTATTCTTGTATTTCCAGAAGCTATTCATATAATTCTTCTCTACTATTGTCTTGTAGTTCCTTTTTTTATTAAAAGATAATTAGATTTCAACTATACAAGGAGCAAAACCAAGGCGGAACCCAAGACCTAAGCAAAAATCAGGCAAAAAACCCTATTAGGGAATCCCCAACTAACTATTATCTTGAGAGAAGTTGGGGATTCCGAAATAGCATACGAGAAAACTATTAATGAAACTATTAGCTTGAGAGAAAACTATTATCTTTGTTTGGATTTCTCAACGAAAACCAGACAAAGAAAAATCATGTTGCTTGAGTGAAAACTCAAATTGGCTCTAGTGGAAGAGGAAAGCTTTTGGAGTAATAGATCTCGGATTCAATGGCTAAATGAAAGAGACAAAAATACTAAGTTTTTTCATTCCAGAGTTTGCCACCGTCGGAGAAGAAATAAAATTATGGGTTTGCTGGATTATTCGAGTAATTGGGTTACTGATCAAGACATGATACATGCAATCGTGGTTCAATATTTCTATGATCTTTTCCAGTCTAACAATTCATCGTTTGATGATTTCTCTACGGCTATGGAGCACATTAATGGTGTTCTAGATGCCGAGGAGCACATTAATGGCCGAGGATTTACCTCAGAATAGATCCATGGTGCTTTAAGTGAGATGAGCCCAACAAAAGCTCTAGGTTAAGACGGGTTTACGGCTTCATTTTTCCAACAAAATTGGGAAATCGTGTGTAAGGTTGTAATTAATTTCGTTCAGAATTTCTTCAATACTAGAGCCTGCCTGAGAATGCCAATATGTCTATTGTTGTTTTGATTCCCAAGTCTAAAAACCCTCGCAGCTTAAATCAGTATAGATCCATTAGTTAATGTAATGTTATTTATAAGATTATTGCAAAGATCTTGTCGAATATATTTAGAGTTGTGACCGGAAACATAATTAGTCCTTTCTAAAGTGTGTTCATCATGGGTAGACAAATTATAGATAACATTATTATTGCGCACGAAATTTGAAGCTGCAATCAAGATAGACATGTCAAAGGCTTGCGATCGGGTTGAATGTGGTTTCCTTTATGCGATTCTTAGGAAATTTAGTTTTTCTATTAAACGGTGTAACTGGATTTATGCTTGTATCTAGTCTGTTAGCTTTAAAGTGTTGATCAATGGTAGAAAGGGTCTGATTTTTAGGCCTTCTAGAGGGATTCAATGGGGGGATCCCCTGTTACCTTATCTATTTTTTATATGCGCAGAAGCTTTGTCATCCTTTCTATCACAGGGTGTTTTTGTTAATCGTATTTTAGGATAGCTTCAGTCGTAGGGGGCCTGTGGTGTCCCCATCTATTCTTTGCAGATGATTCTCTACTCTTTTGTAGAGTTGACAGAAATGAATTGGAGGTGATTATGGATCTTCTAAAAAGTTATGGTAAAGCTTCGGGGCAAGAGGTTAACATTCAGAAGAGCCTCATTATGTTTAGTGGGAATACTCCTAACAATGTGAAACATAACTTTGCATCTTTCTTTAGTCTTCAATGTGCTTCCTCTTTGTCGAAATACCTGGGGCTTGAAACTGATTTCAGAATGTCAAAAGTTGTTGTTTTCAACAATATTTACGACAAAATCATCTAAAAAATTTCAGGTTGGTTTGAGTGGTTCCTTTCACAAGCTAGCCGAGAGATTCTGATAAAGTTTGTGGCTTTCTCCATGCCAAATTATGTTATGTCCTAGTACATAATTTCTATCTCCATTTGTATAAAGATTAGTAGTAAAGTGGCTGATTATTGGTGGCAGAACTCTCTTGTTAAGCAAGGAATTCGTTGGGGGAGCTTGGAGGAAGTTAATTAGGTCTAAATCGGAATGGGGGATCGGTATTCAAGAATTGAGCTCTTTCAACATGGCCTTGTTTGCAAAGCAATATTGGGGAATCCTTCAAGACCACACCCTTCTCCTTCATCAGATGCTTAAGAGTAAATACTTTGCTCGATCTAGTTTTTCAGAGGTTGTTTTTGGGCGAAGACCATCTTGGGCTTGGAGAAGTATTATGGAAGGAAGACACCTTCTTTTGGGTGGATTAAGATGGTTTGTAGGTAACAGAGAGAGAATCAATTTATGGAATGATCCTTGGGTTCCTAGACCAAGCTTGTTTAGAGTGGTAACTCCAAAAACTCAAACTCTAAACAGAGTTTGCGATCTATTACATGTCTACGGACAAAAGTGAAATATGGAGCTGATTTCTCGACATTCATCTCCTGTGATGTTGATGTTATTAAATCCATCCCTTTAAACAGAAGAGGGAGAGAAGACAAATACATTTGGCACTATAGCAATACGAGTGTATATACTATTAAATCGGGTTATAAGCTTGCGATCTAGATGGCTCGGTATGAAAATTAGGTGGTATTATTGATGTTGAATCTAGTTATGCTAGAGAAGAAAATAAAATTTGGAAAAGCCTTTGGAGGTTAGATATCCCTCCGAAACTAAAGGATTTTTTATGGAGGTTCTCAAACAACTTTTGGCCTATAAATATAACCTGATTCAGATAGGTATCCTTTCTGATCCTTTTTGCCCTTTGTATGGTTCTAAGCATGAAAATTTATTACATCTGTTTTTCAACTGTCGAGAAGTAATTAAGTTTTGGTTTGGTAGTCGCTTCAATGTTCGCACCTCTTTGCTTCATGGCTTTTCGGTTGTGGCTAAATGGATTGCAATTTCTGGCTTTCTTCATTCTCAAGAGGATTCTAACTTTTTAATTTCTTGATTTGTTTTCCATATTTAGTATTTGTCGAAAGCAATGAATAATAAGATCTTTAATGGTGTGGTCTTTGATGTGGAAGCCACCTTGTCGCTGGTAGAGGATAAATATAAAGAATTTATTCGTGCTTCGGCTATTAGGAATGATGTTGATCCTACTTTGAATTCCTCTACCCATGGTATTGTTCCAAATTTGTCTTGGTTGCTCTATATTGATGTTGCTAGGATTAATGAGGGAGCAAGTGGTATTGGTTGGGCTCTTTGAGACCCAGGATAAACCTTAAAGCTGTGGGCTTCCAAATATTTCTCTACTCAAATTCTATTATTCATGCTAAAGCTTGTGCTCTCCTTTGGGGCTGCATTCTCTGATAGCTTTAATTTGATCAATGCTATTAACCAAGGGCATACTCTCCATCCAGATATTTGTCCATTAGTTTTTTATATTTCTAATTTATCTAGTCATGTTACTCTTATTTTATTTAATAACAACTCTCGGAATAAGAACGTCATAGTTGATCTTGTGCTAAATAGGGATGTTTTAGTACGGTTCCTACTATTATGTGTAACCCTCTCCCTGAACATTCTCCTTTTATGGAGCGGGAGTTGATGTGTCCTTTTTGATTTAATGAAAGTTTAGTTGTAAAAAAACTAACTTGAAGTTTAATATTCGCATAAAAAATTTCTATACCTTGAAAAGGTCAAACTTTATCTCTAACGGTCTTAACAATGCACAAAAAAGAGATTCTTGATGTCTAAGTTGTTGGAATCTGCGGCGTCGCGAGGTGGAAGGCGTGGTAATTTTTAAAAATTTGAATTTATTTATCAAATGAAAAATAATCGCATCGTCGCAAATCTCAAAGATGAAAACTTTTTAACTGTAAAATACTTTTTCAGATCGGATCCATTATATATCTATACATTAAATCTAAAGACATACAAATATATGAATAATACCTCTTGTAGTCTATCAAGTGTCAATGCCAACAACGAAAATAAGATTTCACGAACGACGGACATCGAGATCCACACCAAGATCTTCCGAGCCAACCCTCAAACACACTAGGACGTGTGTGAGCACGTAGAATATAACAAATACATTTTTCTGTCTCTAGATGTACTCAGTACATGCGATCTAGATGTTTTGGAGAATGACTATTTGACATCAAAATCTGTGATTGACATGTGGCAGTTCAATATGCCACGTCTAAATTTATTATTTATTTTAATCAAATAAATATCTAGACATTAGTTAATTCAAAATTAACTTATCTGATATACCAATCAATTATCTTATCCGTTAATTAATATACTAGATAAACAAAATCAAATCATTATCTCATATGATTTAAAATTATTTAATTTCATAAATCAAATATTCTGTCTCACTAATCGATCAACATTAAATTAGTCGACATTATTATTTATTTTTAATTTTTAAAAATTACAATAAATATTATTATTAATTAATATTTAGTTAATTACTATCACATAATTATATACTTGTCCTAGAAATTTAATTTCTTATGCAAGCTAGTCATTTTCTCATGTCCTGAAATATTCACACCCTAGACTGTATAGTACAGATGTGACTCGAGGACCGTGGACTCATAATTCTGAGCTTCAATAAACTAGAATATTAATTAAACTCTTTAATTATATAAATTTATTTATTAATTTCGTTATTATTCCATTATAAATATAAAATTACACTCTTAGTAATTACAGTATATATTTACTGAGTAAACTTATGTAGTCCATTGATATAATCACTTCATATAATTCTGTCCTCCAATTATTGGTTCCTAAATTAGAACTGGTCAAAAATATAGTTTTACCCTTCTATTACCTTTTGATCCTTAAGTATCATTAATTCACTAGTGAGTGGTCAATTTATAATCGTATTATAAATTGAAGCTCAATAACAATTCAGTTTCAGAATTAACACTTAAAGAAACCAATATACGATCTGTTAAGAAAGCTTGGATTCTAAATCTTGTAAAAACATGTTCACAGCCATCAATATCACTAAATCTCCAAAACAAAAGTCAATGGTATGTTTTACAAACAAACCTTAACGAGTGAATCAAAAGATTCAATAGGCATGTATTGGAGTTCATGACTACTCAGAATTTAGACTAATCTACATATAACTATCAGATTGATGTGTATTAAATCTTTATGATAAATGGTAAGTTAATAAAGATATTAATCCACATCGATCATGTCCTATATAATATAATTATATAAAGTACATTCTCTAATATGTATATCTACATCAATGATTCGGATCTAGATCACATGTATTCAAAATGTTTAGCGAACCGTACTAACAACCATTAAAAATTTCATACTTTAATATATTGCAGACTATTTTATTTATTATCTATGATCATAATACTCTCATACTTATACAAGATTATATTCTCATTAATGAATATAATTTTTTTAAATATTTATATAAATTATTCAACAATAATTCAAAAGAATAATTATAAAAAAATGTAAATTCATTAATTTCATATTAAAAATCTCCCAATACTAGAAAAGCATGAAAAATCCAATATTACTCTATGCTCAAACTTTAATAATCTTTAATGTACTAATAAAGAAAAAAACTATATGATTTCAGTCTCAAAGAATTATACATAGATTTAAGCTACACATAATACAAATCACCACAAAATTCACCTACATTTAGTTTTACATTACACGTGAGAAACTACCACAATTTCACATAATCACTCAACACCATTTTACACTGCACGTGAGAAACCACACAATTTTACAATCACACAACACCATTTTCTTATATTTTTTATTAAAGATTCTCTCTCATCCTTATCTTTTTATTTTCCAGAAAACCTATCTCTCTCAATTTTCTTACACCACCTTCTTTGTACACCAATTTCTCTACAACCATTTTTCATGCTCAGACGATTTCTCTCTCTCAAATTCCATATGTCTCCCACTCTCTTAATATCTCTATTTTCTTAGGCCTCTCTATGTACTGAGACCCATTTCTCCCTCTCTCTCAAATTTCATCTGTCTTCCTCTCTCTTGCTCTCTATAAAGATGTTCACAGTTCGGTTCAGTCGGCTATTTGGGTAAAAATTGAATCGAATCAAAACTTTTAGTTCGGCTATGTACCGAACTAAACCGAACCGTGAAGGTCAAAAGAACCGAACCGAACTGAACCGAACATAACCTTGAGTTTCAGTTCGGTTCGTCGGTTCGACATTAACAGTGTAAAAATAATCCATGAAAATTACAACACCAAACCTGCAGATTTACATATCTTCAAAATAATATTTCTACATCAAAATTAGGATTAGGACATTTTAGAATCGGTTATTACAAACTCCAAAACAGAAATATATTCCTCACATACATCTACAAGAAAAATCAATACAAATTAAAATTAAAGTATGTTATTATAAATCCTTAATCAGAAATAATCAAGCTTAAATCTATTATTAGAAATCCTAGATTAGTAAAAATAAACTTAAATTTTATAATTACAAACCCTAAATCAAGAAAAAACACTTATAATTTACAATAACAAACCATATCTACAAAAACATTTTTCTTACATCAACCGCAAGCAGATCTGAGGGTACGATCAATGAAGCCATCCTTTTAGGGTTCAAAGATGTAGATCTGATTCTGAAGGTGCGAGTACATGAACAAAGCCTCATATGAATGAAGCCATCCTTTGAGGTTGCGAGCAGATCTGAGGGTGAGTGTGCGAGTAGATACAGATCTGATGTTGTGGAAGCAGATATGAGGGAGTAAGGTTTGAAGCAGATTTGAGGGAGTGAGGTTCTAAGCAGATCTGATGGAGTGAGGGTTCTAAGAAGATCTGAGGGAGTGAGGGCTGAAAGTAAATATGAGGGAGTGAGGGTTCGAAGCAGATTTGATATGAGGGAGTGAGGGTTCAAAGAGAAAAGAGAGGGGGAAGGAAAGAGATCAAAGAGAAGTGAGGGGGAGGGAGAGAGTTAGAAGATTAAAGGGGGGAAAGAGAGAGTTAGAAGATCAAAGGAGACGAGGGGGAAGAAGCTTCTACGTGTGAGACTCTGACAGTGAGAGGAGAAAGTTAGACGAGGCGGAAAGACTTCTGCGTGTGAGAGGAGAGAGACGAGGGAGAAGGAGTAAAGGACTGGGGTTTGTACTTAGTGTGTGTGTGTGTGTGGTTTATTTATTTAGTTATACTTCGGTTCGATTCGGTTCAATATCACATGATTTTTTGAACCGAACCGAACCGAACTTGCGATTTGGCAAAAATGTTGAACCAAGTCGAACCGAGATAATATATAACCGACCGAACCGGTCATTTTAATTTTAGTTCAGTTGGTTCGGGACAATTTTGAACACCCATAACTCTCTCTAACTATAATCATTTTTGCTGCTCCTACTCTCTTTCTAGACCCATTTATCACACTATCATAATTTTTGTCTAACTCTTCCAATTTTTGTCTAAAAAGTTAAAGTAATGTGTGAAGAGACCCTATCAAAAGATGAAGACAACAAATGCTCCAGCGTCCACAGCTCCACCCACAGCGACAACCACAAAGAACAAACAATTATTTCCCTCTCTTGAGTCTTCTTCTCGCTTGGCTCTTCAATTTTGTTTCCCTCTCTACACTCTTAAGTCTTGTCTTCTTTGGTGGAGTGGGTACATCGTACATCTAGGTGATACTGCTAGGTGATGTCGCATGTGAGTGAGTATAAATGTATAGTCATTTGCCCTTTAAGTGAATTGGGAAATAATTTTTTTCAGTGAATTGAAAAGTCAAATGGGTAAATAACTAATTATCTAAATTATTTAATGGGGTAAATAACCCATTCTTCCAATTTTGTATAGATGTGTATGGTGAAAATTAAAATTTCAGATGAGGGACAATTGCCTCACTTTAGGCTAAGGTAGCCTCGCCATGCATATGAAAGACGCATGATTTATTATGTACTTAATAACAAGCATGCATTGAAAAATATGCATTTTTTAACAATAAAATATATGATGTCTTGTTTTCAAACAATATGAATATAAAAATAATTTGAGATTATGTTAGTCTCTTCTCTTTCAATTTTCTGTGAAAACAAAACAAAATATTTTATTAAATTCGTTTGCTCTTTTATAAAAAAAGTCCTGATTCTACCCTTACACAAGTGGCTAAATGCATAAAAATGTCAAGCAAAAAAATCAGAAAACGATGATCATTAGTGAGTAATTACGAGGAACTAGGTCTAATGTATTATTTAAGATATAATGAAATAAATTTCATTTGGATTGAATCTTCCGACTCATATGTGAGCTAATTTGTTCTGTTATCAAGTCCAAGCTTTAATATAATTAAAAAAATTCAACTCGATCACTCATCAAAATCGAAGTGTTTAAAAGAGTGGTGATGAAACCTTATAACTAGTATAGAATGTGTACATTTAGGTGATGTAACATAACATTTCAGCGCACGATTCTCTCTTGGACCACAACACCCGACAACCGACTACGCGATATAGCAAACATCTTGACTATGCGACATGAAACAACCGAACTAAAGTGGCAAATAAATATAAACTCAACCAAGCACTCGTATTAAATAAAAAATTCAGCTCGATCACTTTTTAAATCTTAAATATTAAGAAACATATACTCGAACTTTATAATTAACATAGAATGTCTATATTTAGACAATGTCATATAACATTCCAACAACACATGTTTTGTGTCGACATGCTGTAAGTATTTGTTGGGATGTGATTGCTTCAATTACAAGCTGATCAGGCCTTAGAAATCCTCACTCCCTAGGGCTTTCTCAATTTTTGCTCATTTCACCCTCAATTTCAATTATGACTAACCCAATTTTTTTGTCAGGGCTTTCTCAATTTTTGCTCATTTCACCCTCAATTTCAATTATGACTAACCCAATTTTTTTGTCATTCTCTCTCTGCTCCGGTCCCTCTATATTTAGAGCAAAAGTACTGCAAATTGGATTGAATGATTCTTATGTGGACTGAGGTTTGATTTGTATTAGAGTCAACACTGCTTAAGACTACTGTGTTGTAGTGCATAATAATATTAAATAAGAACGTGTCCCACCTAGTCACGTACCTTAAGTTTGCTATGTTTGTGTTGGTTATAAGGTTGTAATTTTTTTTAAAATAGAAATAGAAATAAATGTTTATGTACCCATCAAAATTAAGAGTGAAATATTATAGGATCTGTTGTGAAAAACAATAAAATATGGGGAGAATTGTAAAAATTGTTAACTTTTCAGCTCGGCAAAAATTGTCGAAAAACTTTTTTTTCCAAAAATGGCCGTAATAATGTAAATAATATATTTACATTTGTATAATTTTTGTAAACAACTTATTTATTTGATAATTTTTTTCATTTTTGCAACCGAAAAAATTCTGGTTATTTTTACAGTTTGAGTTGGAAATTTATATATATTACAGGATCTGACCCGGTACTAACACTTTATCCATTGGGTTATTGCTTGCTCAACTTTTCTGTGTGGACTATCATACTCTTCATCATTTACTTGGACTTTTAGAACTGGGCTTTAAACTATTGCCCAAATCGGCAAATCCAACTTTGACCACCTATCCAATCCAACTCTCTCATCCGTATAAACATATTATTTTGGGCTTGATAATGGTAGCTAGAGTTCGTTTTCTCCATAAAATTAAAAGTAATTGCATCATTAATTGGCGGATTTTGAAAGCTGAGTTAAAAAATAACAGTATTTTCAATTATTTAGGTAAATAGTAGATTTTTGAACACCATGTCAGCAATTTTCAGTTGATGATTTTCGATTGACGTATTTGCCCCTCACTTGATAGACAATATAATTTGATTTTGTAGGGTCATGTGAATTAATAAGATTTCATAATCTTTTGAAATTTTCGGTTATTGCTATTATTAATATATTTTATTTAAATTTCAAATTTAATTAAATATTATGGTTATTTCATGTGGAAAATAGTATAAATTATCAATTGACTTGAAATTTATGGGTAAAAATAATATCCTCAAGCAACTCCTCATAGCTTCGGATTTTTGTATTTATCTTTATTATCAGTACAATTATGAAGGGATGTCTATGCAGAATTAAAAACTAGGGGAGCCTCCGTGCGATATTCTAATACGCGTGCGAGTTAGAATATCGCAGCCAAAGAAATGATTCAAGCCATCAAATTATGTTGGGAACAACTTGTACCCTTACAATTATCAAGACCAAAAGAAATTAGAATATCGCACTCTCATCTTCTCTATCCTATATTGACAAAAAGAAGTGAAACATTACCTACATAATTCCATCATGTAGTAATTTATAACAAAAAGACAGTGATTTTGGTAATTTATAATAATTTTATTTCATTTTGAGAGATGATTGCATAATCAATCATGAAGTGTGAACATCTAAGGATAAAGTTATCAACAACAACAAAAAAAACTTAAAAGCTTCTTTATAAAGCCAATCATTTTGATAATTACTCCTTGTTTTTCAATTTCTTGAAAAGAAAAATGCAGTTTCCTTTGCGCTAATGCTTCTGCATGAACCTCATGGCTCATGGTCCACTTAGACCAACCAAGTCAATTTGGCATTTTGTTGTGGCCCGGCTGCTATAAGTGCAAATTGCGTCAGCTGCTATAAAATGAGACCAAATTGGACACGTATTTATCTTTCTTTTTCATTCTCGTTGAAATTTTAAAATTTTGTGATATTTAATTAATAAACATCCGTGATTTTCTGTCCTACTTGCCCAACTTACGTCTACGTCGTCTCTTGTTATATTAGTCTTCTTTTCGTGTACATTTGACCTATTTTATTATTAAATTATATTTATTGTTCATTTTTCACATACAATTATAAGTAATATCCAAATCTCAAATTATTCTCTGTAACCAGCTACATGTTTTGTTTTAAGGTCTATTTATGATTAATTTATTTTACGATCCATATAATGTACATTGATTTATAATATTGTGTTAAATTAGTATTCTCGTTACTTAGTAATAATATTTATTTTATACAATTAATTGTTATTTCTTGATTAATTATTGGTAGTCTTATATATCAATCGATCTCCCCCACTAAGACTTGAAAAGGTCATGGTGTTATGAGAGTAAAATCAATATTCTCATAATCCATTTTGATTAACTTTTTGTTATGAGTGGCTACATGGTAAAATATAAAAAACAAAAGTTCAACATGTCATAGTCATGGTCATCCAACGCGGAGGTTGTCGGGGCCACGTCGGGTTGCGGGTTGGAATTTGCCACGTCACTTCCAACTTTTTTTCACACCTATTATTTTATCGGATGTCCCCGTAGGGACTTTGCACACCTAACCTATAATTGAAATTACTAGCTTCGTCAATTCTCCAAATATATTATTCTAAAAAATGGTCCAAGTATATATATATATATATAATCCGTCCAAGTTGTTATATCTGGATGAAACTTCTCTCAACCTCTAAGTAACCGCTGTCTATCAAAGTTCTATTTGTCAAAGGTTTAAAAAAATAACACAAAATAAACAGCCATCTCCCTGTTGAAAGAGAATTGATTTCCTTCTACGAAAAAACGCTTCATCATTGGCTCATATTGTTTTTCATTTTTATTTTTTTATAATTTAATTCTCATCTAAATCTAGATCTATAATTATAATTATCAACATTTTTTGGATTGTGAAGTTTTTTTTTCAGTTTTTAATGATGACGAGCCAAGATTTACATTTTTATTGCTCGTTTATAAAAGTTTTTATAATGGATGGATTGTGATAAGCTCTTAACAATGTTGAACTTTATTCTTGTGTTTCCAAAAACTATTTATATAAATTCTTCTCTACTATTGTCTTGTAGTTTCTTTTTTTTTTTTTGTTAAAAGATAATTAGATTTCAACTATGCAAGGAGCAAAGTCAAGGCAGAACCCAAGACCTAAGCAAAAATCAGTAAAAAATAAAGTTCAGAATCATGTTGCTTGAGAGAAAACTATTATTTTTGTATAGATTTCTCAACAAAACCCACAAAGAAAAAATCATGTTGCTTGAGAGAAAACTCAAATTGGCTCTGGTGGAAGAGGAAGGCTTTTGGAGTACTAGATCTCGGATTCAATGGCTCAATGAAGGAGACAAAAATACTAAGTTTTTCCATTCCAGAGTTTGCTACCGTCGGAGAAGAAATAAAATTATGGGTTTGCTAGATTATTCAGGTAATTGGATTACTGATCAAGACATGATACATGCAATTGTGGTTCAATATTTCTATGATCTTTTCCAGTCTAACAAGCTGTCTTTTGATGATTTCTCTACGGCTATGGAGCACATTAACGGTGTTCTGGATGCTGCTGATATTGATGCACTTGGCCGAGGAGTTACCTCATAATAGATCCATGGTGCTTTAAGTGAGATGAACCCAACAAAAACTCCAAGTTCGGACGAGTTTACAGCCTCATTTTTCCAACAAAATTGGGAAATCGTGTGTAAGGTTGTAATTAATTTTGTTCAGGATTTCTTCAACACTAGAGTCTTCTTGAGAATGTTAATATGTATATTATTGTTCTGATTCCCAAGTCTAAAAACCCTCGCAGCTTAAATCAATATAGACCTATTAGTTTATATAATGTGATTTATAAGATTATTGCAAAGATCTTGTCGAATAGATTTAGAGCTGTGATCGGGAACATAATTAGTCCTTTCTAAAGTGTGTTCATCCCAGGCAGACAGATTGTAGATAACATTATTATTGCGCACGAAATTTGAAGCTGCAATCAAGATAGACATGGCAAAGGCTTACGATCGGGTTGAATGTGGTTTCCTTTATGCGGTTCTTAGGAAATTTGGTTTTTCTATTAAACCGTGTAACTGGATTTATGCTTGTATCTAGTCTGTTAGCTTCAATGTGTTGATCAATGGTAGAAAGGGTTTGATTTTTAAGCCTTCTAGAGGGCTTCAGCAGTAGGATCCCCTATCACCTTATCTGTTTTTATATGCGCAGAAGTTTTGTCATCCCTTCTATCACAAGGTGTTTTTTTCTAAACGAATTTTAGGATAGCTTCAGTCGTAGGGGGCCTGTAGTGTCCCATATATTCTTTGCAGATTATTCTTTACTCTTTTGTAGAGCTAACAAAAATGAATTAGAGATGATTATGGATCTTCTGAAAATTTATGGTAAAGCTTCGGGGTAAGAGGTCAACATTCAAAAGAGTCTCATTGTGTTTAGTTGGAATACTTCTAACAATGTGAAACATGACTTTGCTGTATTCTTTGGTCTTCAATGTGCTTCCTCTTTGTCGAAATACGTGGGGCTTGAAACTGATTTTGGAATGTCAAAAGTTACTGTTTTCAATAATATTTATGACAAAATCATTTAAAAATCTCAGGTTGGTCTGAGCGGTTCCTTTCACAAGCTAGCCGAGAGATTATGATCAACTTTGTGGCTTTCTCCATGCCAAATTATGCTACGTCCTAATACAAAATTTATATCTCCATTTACAAAAAGATTAGTAGTAAAGTGGTTGGATATTGGTGGTATAACTCTCTTGTTAAGCAAGGAATTCATTGGGGAGCTTTGAGGAAGTTAATTAGGTCTCAATTGGAATGGGGGATTGGTGTTCAGGAATTAAGCTATTTCAACATGGTCTTGCTTGCAAAGTAATGTTAGAGAATCCTTCAAGACCACACCCTTCTCCTTCATCAGATGCTTAAGAGTAAATACTTTGCTCAGTCTAGTTTTTCAGAGGTTGTTTTGGGGCGAAGACCATCTTAGGCTTGGAGAAGTATTATGAAAGGAATACAGCTTCTTTTGGGTGGATTAAGATGGTCCATAGGTAACATAGAGAGAATAAATCAATGGAATGAGCATTGGATTCCTAGACCTGGCTTGTTTAGAGTGGTAACTCCAAAAACTCAAATTGTAAACAGAGTTTACGATCTATTACATGCCAATGAACAAGAGTGGATATGGAGATGATTTCCTTAACATTCATCCCCTGTGATGTTGATGTTATTAAATCCATCCCTTTAAACAGAAGAGGGAGAGAATATAAATATATCTGGCACTATAGCAATACGAGTGTATATACTTCTAAACCGGGTTATAAGCTCGCAATCTAGATGGCTCGGGTATGCAAATCTGGTGGTATTATTGATGCTGAATCCAGTTATGCTGGAGAAGAAAAGAAAATTTGGAAAAGCCTTTGGAGGTTAGATATCTCTCTGAAGCTAAAGGATTTTATGTGGAGGTTCTCAAACAACTTTTTGGCCTACAAATATAATCTTATTTAGACAAGTATCATTTCTGATCCTTTTTGCCCTTTGTATGATTCTGAGCATGAAAATTTATTACATCTGTTTTGAACTGTCGAGAAGTAGACAAGTTTTGGTTTGGGAGTCGTTTCAATGTTCGCACCTATTTGCTTCATGACTTTTCGGTTGCGGATAATGTATTGCAATTTCTAACTTTCTTCATTCTCAAGAGGATTTCAATTATTTAATTTCTTACTTTATTTGTCATATTTGGTATTTGTGGAAATCAATGAATAATAAGATCTTTAATGGTGTGGCTTTCAATGTGGAAGCCACCTTGTCCCTGATAGAGGATAAATATAAAGAATTTATTCGTGTTTCGGCTATTAGGAATAATGTTCATCCTGCTTTGAATTCCTCTATCCATGTCGTTGGTCCAAATCTGTCTTGGTTTCTTTTTAGTGATGCTGCTAGGGATAATAAGGGAGCAAGTGATATTGGTTGGGCTCTTTGGGAGCCAGGAGGAACCTTAAAGCTGTGGGCTTCCAAAAAATTCTCTACTCAAATTTCATTATTCATGTTGAAACTTGTGCTCTCCTTTGGGGCTTAGAGAATGCTCTCAGTTTTAATCCGCACAATATATATATATATATATATATATATATATATATATGCATTCTCTGATTGTTCTAATTTGATCGATGCTATTAACCAAGGTCTCTATATAGATATATGTCCATTAGTTTTTTATATTTCTAATTTATCTAGTCATGTTTCTTATATTTTATTTAATCACTGCTCTCGGAATAATAACGTCCTAGCTGATGCTTGTGCTAAAGAGGGATGTTTTAGTACGGTTCCTACTATTATGTGTAACCCTCTCCCTGAACATTCTTCTTTTGTGGAGCGGGAGTTGATGTGTCCTTTTTGATTTAATGAAAGTTTAGTTGTAAAAAAAACTAACTTGAAGTTTAAGATTCGCAAAAAAAATTTCTATACCTTTAAAAGGCCAAACTTTATCCCCAATGGTCTTAACAATGCGCAAAAAAGAGACTTTTGATGTCTAAGTTGTTGGAATTTGCGGCGTCCCGAGGCGGAAGGCGTGGTAACTTCAAAAATTTGAATTTATTTATAAAATGAAAATAATCGCATGGTCACAAATTTTAAAGATGAAAACTTTTTCTTTGAAAATTACCTTTTCAGATTGGATCCATTATATATCTATACATTAAATCTAAAAACATACAAATATATGAATAATACCTCTTGTGATCTATCAAGCATCATTGCCAACAACGAACGTGAGATTTCACGAACGACGAACATCGAGATCCACACTAAGATCTTCCGAGTCAATCCCCAAACACACCAATATGTGTGTGGGTACGTAGAATATAACAAAAATACTTTTTTGTCTCTAGATGTACTCAACACATGAGTTTATAGAGAATGACTATTTGAGACAGAACTCTGAGAGAGAATTAAAAAACTCACAGATTTTTTTATTAACCTTTAATCACACAGTTGCACACTGATTGTTGTTGCAATTTTGAGGTTGATAAAATAATATCAATATGTATCTTCTAGGTCAAGGCTCATCACATTTTTAGGGATTTACACAAAATAATAAATTAATTACAAATGCCCATTATAGTGGAACTCACTGTAATTAAACAACACTGCAGTGTCATACCGTGAAGAGCCACAATGCCTCATGACAGTGATGACTCACGACACCGCTATAGTGTCGTGAGGCACTACATTGTGTTACGTGTCCATTGTAGTGCCTTATGACACTATAGTAGTCCACGTCGATCTCTGATTCAAAATCTATGATTGACATGTGGCAGTCCAATATGCCACGTGACAATTTTTTAAATTTATTATTTATTTTAATCAGATAAATATTTAGATATTAGTTAATTTAAAATTAACTTATCTGATCTACCAATCAATTATATTATATGTTAATTAACAAACTAAAGAACCAAATTAAATCATTATCTAATAATGATTTAATATTATTTAATTTCATAAATCAAATATTCTGTCTCGCTAATCGATCAATATTAAATTAGTCGATATTATTATTTATTTATAATTTCTAAAAAATAAAAAATAATATTATTAATTAATTTTTAATTAATTAATATCACATAATTATCTCATAAGTATATACTTGCCCCAGAAATTTAATTCCTTATGCAAGCTAGTCTTTTCTTATGTCCTGAAATATTCACACCTTATACTGTGTAGTACAAAAGTGACTGGGGGACCATGGACCCATAATTCTAAGCTCCAATAAACTAGATTATTAATTAAACTCTTTAATTACATAATTTTATTTATTAATTCTATTATTATTCCCCTATAAATATGAAATTACACTCTTAGTAATTACAGTATATATTTACAGAGTAATCTCGTGTAATCCATTGATATAACCACTTTACGTGGTTTTGTCCTCCAATTATTGGTTCGTAAATTAGAACTGATCAAACTTATCATTTTACCCTTCTAATTATCTCTTGATCCTTAAGTACCATTAATTCACTAGTGAGTGGCCAATTTATAATCGTATTGTAAATTTCAGCTCAATACCCATTCAGTTTGAGAATTAACATTTAAATGAACCAATATACGATCCGTCAGGAAAGCTTAGATTCCAAATCTTGTAAGATCATGTTCACAGTCATCCACATCAGTGAATCTCTAAAATAAAAGTTACTAGTCTGTTTTACAAACAAACTTTAATGAATAAATCAAAAGATCTAGTAGACATGTATAGAAGTCCATGACCACTCAGAATTCAGACTGATCTACATATGATTATCAGATTGATGTGTATTAAATCTTTACGATAAATGGTAAGTTAATAAAGATATTAATCCACATCGGTCATGTCCTATATAATATAATTATATAAAGTACATTTTTCTAAGATGTATATCTACATCAATGATCCGGATATAGATCACATGCATTCAAAATGTTTAGCGAACCGTACTAGAAACCATTAAAGATTTCATACTTTAATATGTTGCGAACTATTTTATTTATTATCTATGATCTTAATACTCTCGTACTTATACAAGATCATAGTCTCATCAATGAATATTGAATTGTCATATATTTATAAAAATTATTCAACAATAATTTAAAAGAATAATTATAAAAAATATAATTTTATATTAAAAATATCTAAACACATGTTTTATTGACGTTATGCCCAATATAAGTCTCTTCTAAAAACATCTTATGTCCCTCTCAACCAACATGATAAATGAAGATAAGAGGAAACTATTTACGGTTAGTTAGAATAAAAAACCACGTCGATCCTTTAATTCTAAGTACCACCCCAGTGATAAACCACACTCATATGAAGAAACTTGACCCGAATAGTGGAGGCAACAACATATAAGAGGTGCTCAACCCATTCACTATCATTTACACAAACACGCATGTAGTTCACATGAAAATTCATCATTGGACAAAGAATCGAGTGTCTTAAAAATATTTGACACCCGAACATTCTTCAAACCCAATTTGTTAAGGAGAAAAGTATCATGCGGATTTTACTCACAAAATAATTTTTGTTGTTTAAAAAAATATATAATTAATTTTGAGACTTCTTTTAAAAAATATTTTTAAAAAAATAGTCTCATCCAAAGTTCCATAATCAATAATCACGGGCAAGAATCAAGATAAGGTGCTTCACTTGCTAATTAATATATATTTTTTCCGAATGACGGGGGAATTTTCTTGTTGTTTGTGTTGAAAATTAATTGATTTTAATAGGCAATCCACATCGAATACGCGACTAAAAATGTAACTGATTAGCACAGGTAAAGTCAGCATCGATTTTGAAATGCCCCATAGTCTTTAAATAATATCATAATTTGTAAATTGATTTTATCAATATCAAAATCACAACTATTGCCCTCAGACTGTGACATTGCGACCTTCTTATCACTTTAATTTGTTGTAATAAGATTGCGAATTTCACATTGAATAAGATAGAAAACACAAGCAAAAGTTGATGTACTTTTCACCATCAACTTTATATTAAAATATATTTTTAATATTTAAATAAATTCTTGAAACTATAGAAAATTGTGTATGTGACATCTAACTATATAGAATATATATGAGATTTTCTGCACCGTGTTACACTTTAAAGTTTATACTCTAAACTTCTAAAATTATCCATTAGGTTCCTAAGCTGTCATTAAAGTTTCATAGTTTATTGTAAATTTTTTCTTCTAAAATACAATAAGGGCTGAAAACTATATTAGAGCTTGAGACTATGTTGATTGATTTAGGAGTCTTGGCATGGATGAGCACATCGAGACGTTGTGATAAGGTAGCACGCCAGTGCCTAGCACTACTCGCCTAAGCAGCCTTGGCAGTACCAAATGGGTGCCCATGCTAGGAGTACCTACATGGATGAGCGTGTCGACGCACCGCGCAAAGACAACACCAGGCGAGTGCTCATGCTAGGAGCCTCGACATGGAATATAAACATGAGTTAAATATTATCTGCAAATGTAAAGTATTGAAAGTAAAAACAACGATCTGATTTAAAATACGTGAAAAAGATAAAGTTAAAAAATATTTTTTGAATTTTTTTTCCATGTTAGATGTGAACCATTAAAAAATGAATGGACCATTTTAATAAAACGAATGATCTAGATGCAACATGATATTCTCTTGTTTATCCAAACAAGAGCAATCTATGCCTGGGTGTCGGTAGCTCATGTGTTCAGAATAAATAAAGTTTGGGACAAAAAATTTGACTAAATGAGATTGAAATGAAATTTTTTAGATACTTTAAAAATTCAATTGGATCTTTTAAAAAGTTAAACATTCAAAATGTCTTACATTGATAATTGGAAGAGAAAAATGGATTGGAGTTCTCTCATTTTGGAGACGAAAATGAGAAAATTATTGTAAATCTAAACAATTCATTCAAATTTTAAATGACCCTAATTTATCTAGAAAAGGTATATTAATCAAAGATTTGTTTTTCGAAAATCTATACAATATGATGCAATCAAAGGTCTTGATATAATATCGTTCAAGCTCTGCGCGAGTTTGACTCCCACTAAAAGTATTCATCGTCTAACCTCATACTAGTTGTGCGCAAGAATCGATCAACCAACTAAAATACCTAAACAACCCACACCATAATCTATTGGGTGGTTTAAATAGTAAAAAATGGTTTAGTTTGATTTCATCTTTAAAGAAACCATTAAATTCGATTTTGTCATTTCTTCTTCAAATCAAACAATCCAAACCAAACCAACTATTTAGATATAATGATAAACTTAATTTTATATCAACCTAACCCATTTCTCGTGCAAAATACGTTCTCGACTTAGTGAAATAAGACTTATTTTATTTTTTAGTGATTATATAAAATTATTTTATTGACTAAGCTATTTAATGAAAAAAGAATCATTTTATTAAGATGTGTTATTTTCTTACATTAACTTTGTTAACTTTAAATATAAATGAAATTAAACACCAATCTAATCCAAACCAAACCGATAATTGATAGTATGGTTTGGATTTATTTATATATTTGATTAGTTTGCTTATTTCTCAAACGGATTATATTAATTTAATTATAAATTAATCTAAAATTAAATTAAACCGCCGAATCAACACTCCTACACCCACCTAATCTCTAGACCGGACAAGATTAATTTAACTCTAAAAGAGTGGGGACACTTGTAGTTCTATGAAATCAAGGTGCTTATTGAATGAATAATGAATGTAATCTTTTACGTCCAAGAAAAAATGTGTATAAAAGAATATTAAAAAAAATTAGTTACGGGTCACCTAGATCGTACAACCGGTAATTCACATGTGGATATATTTATAGAGATTTTCTTCCCGGCATGGGGCCAGGTCAACGACCCAACCCAGCCTTGAAGACTGAAATCACCATGCCGACTCGTCTTTAACTACCTCGACGTCATTACTGTGTCATTGAATAGCTTCCAGGGTCATTAATGGAGTCCGGTGGGTCTGAAAGTGACACAGTACAGCAGAGACCAAGTTACTGTTAGTTATTTGTGCTATTTGTAAAGGCCCGTGCCGCATTTTGATTAATTCTAAGAAAATTAGAAACTAGATTAATTAGGAAAGTTAATATATTTGAACAGATGTGATGGAAGAGGAGACTCCTGTATAATTATTTATAATTTCTTATGGATGGTTGTGGCTTGGCATTTATGGCGCAACAACATAGAATGCAGAATCAAACCTCGTGATTGGAGGTTAGAATTTACGCAGCTCAAAAACTGAACCTCTTTTATCCTTTTTCCTCTTTTCTTTTATCGGTGTTCTTACCAAATAAGCTTCTGAACTGTCAGTTCCTTTCTTTAATGGTCAGTGTCGGTGGCGATCGAAGTTGAAGAAGATGAAGTTCAGTAGGTTACAGTGAGCATGCACTTCGTATTATCGCAGATTTCAATGGAAGTTCACGGCCGAGGGTTGCTTAGGTTAGGTCTAATATTGCTTTTGATTCAGTATAATTTTGCTCAGCAGGCGCCGCTGAACTCCACTTTGGAGCGGTCGGCGTTACTTAATCTCCGGTCATCGTTGGGACTCAGAGGCAAGGACTGGCCCATAAAGGCTGAGCCATGCTTCTTTTGGGTCGGGGTTCAGTGTGGAGGCGGCAGAGTTATTGGGATCACAGTGTCTGGTCTCCGGCGAACACGTGTTGGGCAGCTAAATCCTTCGTTTGCTGTTGATTCGCTTGCCAACTTGACCTCCCTGGTCTCGTTCAACGCCTCGGGGTTTCTACTTCCTGGATTACTTCCCGACTGGTTTGGACAGTCCCTTGTTGCACTCCAAGTGCTTGATCTACGCTCTGCTTCGATTACGGGACCGATACCGCCATCGCTTGGTAATTTGAGTAAGCTAAATGCTCTGTACTTATCTGGAAATAGTCTTACTGGTACTATACCGTCAGCATTAGGTCAATTGTCTGAGCTGTCGGTTCTTGATCTTTCCCGGAATTCGCTTACTGGGTCAATGCCGACGGTTTTTTCATCTCTTCAAAACCTTACACGGCTTGAGCTTGCGTCGAATTTCTTAGCTGGTCCAATTCCTCCTGGGTTGGGCTCTCTGTCTAGGCTGCAGTTCTTGAATCTTTCAGACAATAGTCTTACGGCAAATATACCCATTCAATTGGGTAATCTTTCTCAATTACTTGAGCTCAATCTCAGCGAAAATTCTTTATCTGGTTCCTTGCCCTTAGATTTGGGGGGATTGAGGAGTTTGAAGTTGATGGATATTGGAGGCAATGTTTTAGAAGGTCCACTTCCGAGTAGTTTGTTTTTAAGTCTTACTCAGCTGCAAATTTTGGTTTTGAGTGGAAATAAACTTGATGGCGGGTTACCAGGTGAATTGTGGTCGATGCCTAGTTTGAGGTTTCTTGATGTGTCCAACAATAATTTTACTGGTGGGCTGCCGAGATTCAGTTCAAATAAAAGTGTCACCGGCACTGTACTTAATCTCTCAATCAATTTTTTCTATGGCTATCTAAATTCTTCTCTCCAATCTTATAGCTCAATTGATCTATCTGGCAACTATTTCCAAGGGCGAGTACCGATTGGCAGTGAAAGTAATGCTACTCTTCGTGAAAACTGCCTACAGATGGTGCCAGGTCAAAGAAGTTACGAGGACTGTAGATTTTTCTATTCTCAGAGAGGTTTAGCTTTTGATGATATTGGATTCCCTCGAGTATCTGAGATGCCAGCTGAAGCTGGCTCGAATGATAACAGTCGCTTGAGGTTCATACTGGGGGGAATATTTGGTGGACTTGGCTTCATTGTCGTTTTGGTGTTGGTGCTTGTGTTGCTACTAAGATTTTGTGATAAGGGCATGGCGAATCAAAGAGGAAAAGCAAATGTAGGTCCCGTGCCAGAAGGAGACAGCCCTTCTCTTCCTAAGGATCTTACCCACTTCTCTGGTCTTGGAGATTCCTTTACATATGAGCAGATGCTCCACACGACTGGCAGTTTCAGTGAAACTAATCTTATCAAACACGGTCACTCTGGAGACCTCTTCTTGGGTCACTCGGAAGGAGGGCTCCCCATAGTCGTTAAAAGGGTAGATTTGCATTCCTTAAACAAAGAAACATATATGATGGAACTGGAGTTTTTCAGCAAAGTATCGCATACGAGATTGGTCCCTCTCTTGGGGCATTGCTTAGAGCATGAGAGTGAGAAGCTTTTGATTTACAAGTTTATGCCAAATGGAGACTTGGCTAATTGCTTGCACAAAGTGATCAATTTAGAAGACGACAAGGTTCAGTCATTGGATTGGATTACAAGGTTAAAGGTTGCAATTGGAGCTGCAGAAGGCCTGTCTTACCTGCATCATGAGTGCAACCCTCCCCTTGTTCACAGGTACTTACATGTATTACCTGGTATTCAAGTATGAGTTACGGTTACTAGTTCCTTTCAAACAAAGCTAGTATCAAAATCGGAATTGATATCACCATCTTGCTAGGTTATAATGGTCACCATTTTTGCTGCTAATATTCGCAGGGGATGCTTTCTTTTGGGGGGTNGGGTGGCTATGTGAATTTATATAATAAGTATAAGCTGTAGGTGCAACGTCATAAATTTTACTTCATGTGGCTGAAAATTGTGAGTTTGGTTTATGAGTAATATGGTTAAGGCAAGAGAAGCCTTCAGAATTTTCCAAATTCTTCTACAATTTGTTGTGAGAGATACTCAAGTATATCTTTTCCCCTCAAGGACTCTTATCAGTAGAATTTTCTGTTAGGCCCTTAGAAAAAAAGAAAGAGTAAATGTAATTAGAGGGGGATGAGCTGGTAAGTGGGCAGAAATGAGTTGGTTAGGGGAGAGAGAAAAGGGGTGCTGACTAGGCAAGTTAGTTATGCTTTTGTAATTATGAGGATTGAATATAAGAGGGGGGATGGGTCATAGGAGGTTTGTTTTTGGGTAGTGGCTATTTTGGAGAGGCCAAGCTCTCGAACATCGTGGTATAGGGGTGTATTTTCACTGTACTTGGTGGAGTTCACCATTTTTGATTAATCAAGGCTGTTTTCTTCACTGTTTGTAGCTGTTTATTCTCTGTTTTCACTATTTGGGCTGCTATTGTGGTTAGAATAGTGTTTGTTTGCAGGGACTTATCATTTTCCTAGAGCATGAAACTTCTATTGGTGCTTTATTGACTGAAAAGTAAATAACGGATATAATTTTTGTTTTATTAAAGAGATGTTCAAGCGAGCAGTATCCTTCTCGATGATAAGTTTGAGGTGCGGCTCGGAAGCTTGAGTGAAGTTTGTGCTCAGGAAGGGGATTATCACCAAAACGTGCTTACAAGATTACGGTTGAGACCACAGTACGTATTTCATTAACTAATTTTTCTGGGTATAACCGGTGCATTGACAAATTGGTCAATGTCGTAGATATTTCTAAAGCTTTAATAATAACTAATCAGGAATACAATGTATGTCCCATGGCGTACCCAAGCTAGCATTTCCCTTCTATTTTATTTTTGTCTTTTAAGCAAAAAAGCCACTTTTTGCATATCGGTATTGATTATGTATACTTGTAGGAATCCAAAATCAAGGATCACATTCTTCAAATTATTGTAGTATTCTGATAGAGCATTAATGTGAACAAAAAGTTGGCAACGTCTGGGACTTATTGATTTAGGCCATTCAAAGAAAAGTATAGTTTGTACACTGGTCAGGTCAGATGGCTGGTCGAATGCAAGTTTACCTCAAATATGATTAAAATTCTCTCTTGGCATAGAACTGAACATCCCATATGAAATGAGTAATTCTTATTATTGCGCATATATATATAAATGTGATCTTGATCTCTAATGTACTTTATAACGGATAAGTTTTGTTACCAGCACTGTTCGTTTCTTGATTTTAAGGTTTTTATGTGAGTTGGCCTCTGGTTATTTTCATGTTTATTATTTTTAAATTTCCTTTTTAATGATTTTTTCCTGATCTATTTTGCAGAGGCTCTGAGCAAGGCCCTTCTGGTGCGTATATCTTCACACTTTATCTTTAATTCTAGATTTATATTAATCTATCAATTCTCCAAATAGTAAGAGCAGTGCATATCTTTTCTCATATCCGGCATCATAAGTTGAATCTCTATAAAGATAACTGACTGATTCCATCCATTTGTTCAGTGGGGAAAAAAGGAAAAGATAATAGACAAAAAAGTAGGACCCTTTTGGTCAACAGATGGCATAGTATAGTTCAGCTAAGCAGAATAGACCTCAAAAGCCTTTGTACACCAACAATAGCTTCTGGATAGATTAATAAGATACTTTCTTAAACTAACAGAAGGGTCGAGTGAGGAGACCAATAGAATTTTAATTGTATATAGGTTGTTCTTTGGTACCGGCTATGATACGGTACTGGAGTTTTTTTTAGGTACCTACAACACATTTGATGTATCTGCGATATTGGGGTATTGTAGAATTTTCTTATTTAGTAGATGCTTATAATTTTCAACCGAATAAGTTCCTCTGTCCATGACAACAGTTGAAACTACATATTTATAGTTACGTTTGTATTTACAGGCTTATCAACAGCAACTTGTGCTCACGATGTGTACTGCTTCGGTAAGGTCTTACTTGAGCTTGTAACGGGTAAGCTAGGCATCAGCAACTCCGATGATGGCTATACAAGAGAGTGGTTAGAACACACATTGCTTCACATCAGTATATATGACAAAGAACTAGTAACAAAGATTGTTGACCCCTCTCTAATCATAGATGAGGATCTATTGGAAGAGGTATGGGCAGTGGCAGTAGTAGCCAAATCATGTCTTAATCCCAAACCTTCCCGACGCCCGCTAATGAGATACGTCCTTAAAGCATTGGAAAACCCATTGAAGGTAGTAAGGGAGGAAAGTTATAGCTCTGCGAGATTACGCACAACTTCATCGAGGAGATCTTGGAGTGCTGCTTTCTTTGGTAGCTGGAGACATAGTTCATCAGACATTACATCCGTTCCAGGCTATGCTAATAGAGAGAGTGCCAGTGGCTTAAAACAACCAGGAAGAATAGGTTCTTATGGTAGTAGAAATGATTTCTCATCCTCAAATAAGAGGTTATCCAATGAAATTTTCCCTGAACCGGTCGATATGCAAGATGTGGAGAGACAAGAATGAAATATGGCCGAAAAATGTCGTTAGTGTATAAAAAGAACACCCCAGAAACAGTTTTCTTCAGTAGCCGCTCCTCTGGTCTTCTTCCACCAATTGACGGAGATAATTTTGGTAAATAACCCTCCAGGGTGAAGGCTAACTGAGTGCTGCTCGGAAGATGGCTACGAGAGCTGCCACATTCTTATGGGATCATAAAGCTCAGGTTTGACAAACCAAGCTTCAAGTTTTTTCTTCATTTGATTCTCATTTTTCCTCGATCATAAATGTGAGTATGCATCTGTAATTGATATCAATATCCTTTGTGGCCTTTGGTTTGTTCAGCAGCCGAAAAAATGAGTGTATTGGAAGTCAGATTCCAATTTTTTGTTAAATACAAAAGGTAAACATGCTTTCTTTCTTTTTTCTTTTTAAGAAATACAAGGTGCCATGCTAGTTCAGTTCAGTTTAATTGCGCTTGTTGTAGATTGGAATATGAAGGAACGAAAGAAAGACTAATGTAATACTAAAAATATGAGAACAAAACTCTAATTTAATACTAGATTCCCGCAAGGGTCAACACAGAATTTACTACAATCGTTGAGTCCGTTAAAATAAATACAACATATCGAAGACGGTGTTCATTCTTCAGTTTATATTTTCCATACACCCGACGACAAACCAAAATGTTACATAATCAAATAAACTTCCAAGAAGCTTATAGCATAAGATAACAGGTAAAACACAGCAGCTGAGGAGAATGACAATGAAATCAAAGTCTTAAGCTTTAGAACAAATAGAAAATATCCTTTGAATATTGCCATGATAGTGCAATATTCATTCAAAGCCTTAATGAAAGCAGGATTATGCCTTCTGTCAGTATAACAATTTACAACAAACATTCTTCACCAGGGAATGATATCAAACTCATGGGGCATGAAATCTTCACTCGGTCTATAGTATTTATCTGGAGAGTAGAAGCTTAGGTTGGTTACTTGGCTAGTGTAGAGGCAGGCAAATCTTTCAACCTACATCACATTTCAGAGCGTAAATTAGCAAACCTGTCAAAACGATGAAATGATAACTGTAGCAGTTTCCAAATATAGCAGTATTATTAACTTGATGAAATGAAGTTACCTGATGAGCAAAGCGAGAGTTTTGGTAACCTGTCTTCATTAGTTGTCCCCAAACCCGGTGAAACTGTGATTAAAGTGATGTTATTGCATTACGGTCGTTCTATGGAATGAGTGTAGATTTAGATCAACGAAGTGAAATCAGTACGTATAATCATCAATTCCTATGTGAATTCTTTACCTTTTGGTGACCTGCCCGCTCAACCTGTTGATGACAGGGTCGCACTTGCTCCCTTAGATGCTATCAAAGGGAACATCAACGAATATTAAAGACCAAACCGACCATCCACTTCAGAAAATGTTTAGGTTTAAGGCCTACCAACCTCCAAGGAATCAAGTTCAAAAGATAGCCTCTGCTTCTCATCAACATCAAAATCTTCAAACCTGAACAAAGAAATATCACTTTTGTCTAATTCTGCTGAAAATTAGTAGTTCAATAAAAGTATGGCTTTCTGAAAAATGTTTACCTGAGAGACCACTTCAATTGATGTATTTTGTTTTCAATGAGGTCACTTTCATTTCTTAATAATTGAAGACGCTGTAGAAAGAATCTATGGTAAGTGCATGTCAAATGACAGAAACGTGGGGAGGAAGAAGATGNCGGGGTGCACACGCAGATAAGTCAGGCATTAGATGCTATTCGAAAGCGATTAAACCTTGCGGGTATCCTTCATTTCCAACAGGAGTTTAACCTCCCTCTCAAGCTCTGGAATAACAAGCATCGTTCTCCATCCTGCTCGTGACATTAAATGACAACCGAATAAATATTGTTTATATACATAAATATACTGTATCCATGCTCAATCAATATAAATGATGTTGAAATTGATGAAATTTAAAGGAAATCTCGTCCAGTAAGCACTTAAGGGTCTTATTGTGTCCTCACTGTACAGACAATAGCAAATTGAAAATGGAGAATATATACCAAGAACTTTTTTGCTCCGCAATATATCTCCGTAGATGTGATCTCCAACATAGAGAACCTAAATCAAAATTTATGATTAAGCATGAAGTCCATTAAGCATTAACAGCTCAGCGTTTGCTTATATAACTTCGGATGACTACTAATACGATAGCCTACAAAACTTCCTGCCATTTATTTTTATAAAGGATATGTTCACCTGAGAACTTGATTCAATAGATAGCAGTTTATGCAGATGTCCAACACTGCCTCCCTGATAAAATAAGGTACAAGACTTTTTAGATATTATTGAGAATGTACGGGAATGAAAAAACTTGGCAGCAATCAAAACGGCATCTTTAGATACCGAATTTATGTGATGCGTTTCAGTAGTTATCAAAATAATTTTATTTTACATAGAAGAGATTGATTTGAAGTACCTGGAAAACTCTACAACCCTGTGTTACTCGCTTCGTTGAGAAATTTGGTGAAGTATTTCCCACCTTTATAGTAATATATCAAGCATGTTAGAAAATCCTCGGAAAAAAAAACTAGTAGGGACAAACAAGAAAACAATTAAATTAACAGACTTGTTATACCAACCTGGGGCATAGGAGAGCCGTTATTCGTATTAAGTAGCATCCCAGACTCAAGGTCAACCTCAAATAGATCGGCATGGTTGTCCTCATGAAAAAAGCTTGGTTTGTCACTGATATCACAATTATGGAATCACGGGACGAAACAAATTCAAGTATGCTATAGGTGTAACCATAGATCATAATCAACAATGGACTCTACAACCTCACTTATATTAGTTATTGATTCTTTCCCACAAATCCATGGAATCCAATATCAAAATTAAGTGATATCCGAAGAAAATGATAATAAAGAAAGAACCAAGATGAGAACAGCTTTGTGTGGGATCCGCAGTTTGCTAGACCATGCAACGACTGGGAACTAGATGCCATGATCCACTTTTTGGATACCATTCATAAAGTCTCAGTTAACCCTTTGCAGGAGGATTCAGTGAGGTGGAATCACTCCAAGAGAGGCAGGTTCACAGTGAAGTCATTCTACAAAGTCTTAAACCATCCCTCACACATGGTTTTCCCGTGGAAAAATGTGTGGAAGATCGGAGCTTCCCCTAAATTTGCCTTTTTATGTTGTCAACAATCTTGGAAGCTAACCTTACTACTGAAATGCTAAGTAGGAGAGGTTTCAGCTGGTCAATAGATGCTATATGTGTAAGAAGGCAGAGGAGGACAATAATTACTTGTTTTTACATATGCCCTTTTGCTCACCGGTTGTGGGAGTGTTCTCGGTAGGCTGAATTTATCATGGGCTACTCCGGCTAACACCAAGGAGCTCCTCCTTGGCTGGAATTTTTTGGGAAATGGGCGATAGATATTCGTTTCTTGAGGATTATATCGCTATATTTCTATTTTGGACCATTTGGCATGAGAGACAAACGCTTATTTGATGACGCTCATGCTCCTTTTGTTTCTGTTTTCAATTCTTTTGTTCTTTCTTGTAAAGAGTGGCTCTTTGTCCTAGACCCGACTCTTGAGGCCAGCTTCTTTAACAGCTGGACTCTTTTTTTATTTTTTATTTCGCAGATGTACAGCCCTAAGCGGTTCTTTTGTTTATAATAATTACTTTTACTCAGAAAAAAAAAAGAACCAAGTTTAGGTTAAATAGTTCAACCTATTGTATTCTAGTTTATTAATTACAGGAACAATTTTACCTGCCAGTAATGACGACATCAAAGTACCGAAGCCAATCAAAATTGCATTTGTTGTTTCCATCCAGTGTTCGTGAACAACAGAGGAAATTCATCACAATGTTCGTGTAGTCCCATAAACTGCAAAAGAAAATTCAAGTTTACGTAAGCATGTCAGTCTTCCAATACTAATTTTGGTTCCTTCCAAAGGAATAAAGCAGTATACCTATTTGTTGCCAAGAAGATAGAACGACCAGAGTCCCTAAGCATTTTGAGCATAGGTACCAAGGAACTATCTTCGTTTATATACCTAGAAGGGATCATCAACAAGTCCAAGTGAGATATGCTTATCATCTGCTAGGTAATAAAGCCACATGCATAGTTGATTTCATAATTGACAATCATTTCATTACTTATAATTAAAGAAGAAGCCTAAAACATATTATGTTTCCTAGGTACTATTAGCAATGTTTTCTTTCCCTTTTTCACCTTTTAGGATCTTTTGCAACCACTTGCTTTAGAGTTCCATCACGATGGCACAAATCAACAGCAGCTCGGACATCCTTATACATGCGAGTGTAACTGGATGAACAACATATGGAAACATAAACACAGTTATCAACAAGTTAGAAAAACAAAAGAGTCCTCTATGAAGTACTGCAGCAGATTTTTATCCTTGGTTTTACAAAGAAATTCGCCCGTGATGTTTATTAAGAGTCGGTACACGAAGGTCATGATATACAAATACGTTATCAAAAGTTAGACTTTTCTTCATTTTTAGTTATTAACCATAAAGGCATCTATCTGAACCTGAATGATGAAGCCAACAGTTTGTTCACTATCGTTAAGGCTCTTCTAACAAACAACCCAGACCTTATCAGAGCACTTAGATTCGAATCAGCCACATTCTCAAAAGACAATATTTATGAAGCTATAACAATTATGAAAGACGAGCAAGCAAGCATGTTTAACCTTTAAAATGTTGCCTCTCTTTTTATCAAGAACCAAGCCTCTGACCATGTATTTCGAATCAAATGACCAATCTAGCAACTGCATAGGATCAAGCTCTTAACCAACAAGACTTGCTATGCAAAAACTATATGAGCCAAAGAAAATAATGGTAACCAATACACACTACTAATAATGAATTATCGATGAAGTTTGATAATATACAAATTTGCTTCACATGGTATGCATAGGCATATTAAAGACAAACCTCATGAGAATATCCCAAATCATACACTAGTTTTCTTATTGTGCCATCATATGTCAGAGATTCAAAAGTTTCAGGCTTGTATTGAGCCAGTGTGTAATCCATGTCAAACCCAACGGCTAGAATGTTCTTCATATTCAAGGTTCTGTTGCAAAAGATCTGTTTTCTTACATCGATTTTGTGTCCTCGGTCTAGGGATGACAATATATATGGGTCCTGGCCACCGTCATTATGGGCAGTACACAAAGAGCATGAGGATTTGACACCTTCAACAGTCTCATGGTTGTCACCCATTGAATACTGATATGCACGAGAAGTATATGAGTATAAGGATTCATAAACATGAGAGCAAAGTAATTTTATCTAATACTAATTTGTCTTGTATAAAATGTCAAAACATAAACAATTCTTCAGCGACTGGCATCTAGAACGACTAGAGGATGGTGCTTATTAATTGTGAATAATCCAAAGTTAACAATTTAAAACCACTTCGAAATATTTACTTCTTACAACATCAAGTGAATATAGACATTCAATCTGCAATATACGCACACTTCCATAACATACTACCACTTCATGCTAATTAAGAAATAGCAAGGAAAAGATCTTCAATTTCATTTCGAACCCATAGTAGAAAAGTACAATTTTACATTATCCTTCACTTTACTTCTATAAATTAATTCAGTCAAATTCCTTACACAGGAATATTTTATAGAGAACGGAAGGATAGAAGACAAAAAGGAAACAAAATCCTTTCAATCAAAACCTAACCTCTTACCTCTTTAGTAAAATCTTAAGAGACTAGAGTAGACCAAGTTATTATTTCCAACTCCAGAAGTACCTAAAAATCCATTACCAGGTGACATCCAAAAACATATTATTATCCCACAAAAGCTCATTACTAAAATCTCCAGATTTTGTTCCAAAAAACTGTTCAACCATATCAAATAACATAATACCGACATAAGTACTAAGCGGTACAATAATACTGACATTAATACAATCAGAAACTATATCAAAAGAAGATCAAGAGCTGAACATCAAAGAAAAAGAAAATCCACCCACTTGCAAATGGAACATAAGACCTATCCCTATCACAGTCTCATCTGACAGAAATTAAGCAGGAGTTGGAGTTCTAAACCTTTCTCAAATACGCACCTACGCTATATCTTCTTTGGTTTACTAAGAGAGCCACCGCTTCCCAAGAAAAATCCGAAGCAGCAAAGGAAGTGAGAGTACTGGTTCGGATGAGAATATGGAGGGACAAAAGGAACAGTTTGTGAATTGGTATGGTGGAATTAAATAGGCATTAAGGAAGAGAGAATCGGATACTGAATTGCATGCGATAGAACCACGATTACAATGTGGCATATTGACAGTGATATTGCAGGGGAGGACATCTAATACTCCACAGAATAGAATAATGATATGGATTCTGTTTCGGGGATTGTTCCTATTCGAAATTAGATTATCCATGTGGGGGAAGGAATGTAATTCCGGTTCTCGATTCGTGTCGGGATCGATTTGAGTTGGTTGTTCCGGTTGGGTAACATGAACAGCTGGGAACAATGTGCTGCCTGGAATCGCGAAAGATAGAAAGAGGAAGATTGTACGCAAATGTTTTCCTTCTCTTACAACTTCTTTCCGCTTGTGGCTATGAACAGAAAAGCAACACCTCATGTTACATGTAGGTCGTGGATCGATTCAGAAAAAGTAAGAGCATCTTCAAGTTTTCGGATCAAAGGAAGACCAGAGGATACTGACAGCAGAATCACTCCAAATGTATCTCTTGCATACTTGTTGATGATCTTTACCCTCCAAAAAGATCATCGAGTTGTCGATCGCATGCTTTAACAGGACTCTTCTTCTTAAAGCAGCTACTTGGCAAGCAGACCAACCAGAAGGGAATCGCATTCCTTGTCAATTCGAGCATGGACTTCACATACGTGCCCAATTACAGAAGTCTGCAAGCTACACTGCCACCATATCTTGAGAGAAAGTGAAAGAGAGAAAGTGCATTGAACAAGCTGAGATGGGGTGGCTGTTTCTGACAGGGGAAGTATATCCGTATCCTTCATCTTATTCCAATCCGACGGTTCGGATGCTTTGATAAACATGAAGGTATGGGCATAAGGTGGGCCCAGAGCATTATATGATGAGTGAGTGCGTTCGGGTGAGTGCACGTATAAACAAATAAGGAAAATGAGAAAGTGCTGATTGAAAGCAGACATTCTGGCAAGCTACTATTCGATTCCATCTGATTAAATCGAGGAAAATTGAGCTTCGGAAAAGTGAGAAAAGCCACAAGGTGGAGGGGAAAAAGCTTCACAGCTGCAAAATAGTCGAGAGAGAGAAAGAGGAAAGGGAGAGGGGAGGTTTTGGGGAGCTATGGCGGAGGATGTGCGATGCTGTGGGACGGAGTTCTCGTTATATGTGCTGATAATAATCGGACTTGTGTGTTTCGCGGGACTCATGGCTGGGCTCACCCTGGGACTCATGTCTCTTGGTCTCGTCGACCTCGAGGTCCTCATCAAGTCCGGCCGACCTCAGGATCGCAAATATGCTAGTAATCCTTCTCTTCATGCTTTACTCTACTAATTTGAATAAAACCTGTATGGTTGAGATGCAGAACCTTGAATGTCTATTATCTTTGGTAGTAAACTTATATGATGGCTAAGCCAATATTAAACGATCTGTCGGGTATTTAGTTCGTAAACTGGTAGTTTTTTTTTTCAAACAATAGCATTCTATTTCTACATTAACTACCAAGGAAAAAATATGTGAAATCGGTTGAACAGTTGGCAAAGGGGGAGGGGGTTTGAATCCCTGCCCACTAACTGGGATAGGGCAACCCCTAGACCAACTGAGCTAGCCGCAGTTGGTTGTAAACTGGTAGTTTATACAGTCAAGAAGCTTACTCAGCTATTTAGCAGGAGAATTTGCCTGACTTTTTCTTTGGTTTGCACGGTTAGATATGAAAATTATCTAGTTCACTTGTTGGGAATGCTGGTAGTGGAATTGGATGGAACTGCTTGCCTGTAAAAGTGAAGTTTTTTATTGTTATCTTTTTCTGTTTTTCAATTTCTCTTAATTTTGATATTGAGCGGGCTATGGTGGGTTTTGTTTCATTTGTAGAAACTTGAAGCAAAATTTGTGATCTCTTGCAGGTAAAATATTTCCGGTGGTAAAGAATCAGCATCTTCTACTATGTACACTTTTGATTGGTAATTCTTTAGCAATGGAGGTAAGGTGTAATATTTGGGGGTTTCGTTAGTAAAATGGTTTCTGCACTTCAGATGGTTTTAATCATGATTTATGTCTCCGATCTTTTGATTTTCTCTGTAGACTCTTCCTATATTCTTGGACAAGATTGCCCCTCCTTGGGCAGCAATTTTGATATCAGTCACTCTTATCCTCATGTTTGGAGAGGTATCTCTTACACCAATTTGGGATGAATGGCTCGAGAAGATGTCCATTTGGGGTGTATTATTTGGTAAACTTTGCTAGTAAACTTGTCTGCAGATATTGCCTCAAGCCATCTGTACTCGTTATGGATTGAAGGTCGGAGCAACAATGGCACCCTTCGTCCGAGTTCTTCTTATGTTATTCTTCCCCATTTCATATCCAATCAGTAAGGTAACCCAACNCCAAACCCCCACCCACTGTAGAGTAGTGTGAAATGTCATTTATTACTATGGAGATTGTGTGCTGTTTTGGGATGATCACGTATTTTAGCCACTTGGGAATTTTTTCATACTTTAAACTTTTCTTGGGGTTGAGTTGTTTGTACTTTGAATTATTTTTCTGTTTTAGTCAATACTATGCTATATGCAGGTTTTGGACTGGATGTTGGGAAAGGGACATGCAGTCCTTTTGAGGAGAGCAGAGCTGAAGACTTTTGTAAATTTTCACGGAAATGAGGTATGATTTCTAACTTATGTATACGATATGATTGCATTACTTGCATGTCTAGAATTGACATGCTGCCTTATGTATATGATATTATTCTATCTTTTGCTTATTTCTAAATTTATGAGGTACACAGTTGTTCTAGCCACCAATCTCTGATAGGCATCACTCTTACGGCTAATGTTTCGAAGTCTGAATGCCTCATCACCCTTCCCTCTCTGATGAATGTTGTGTGCATTAATAATGATTGTTAGGCTGGGAAAGGTGGAGATTTAACACATGATGAGACTACTATCATCGCCGGGGCACTTGAGTTGAGTGAAAAGACTGCAAAAGATGCTATGACTCCCATATCAAATGCTTTTTCTCTTGATCTGGATGCAACTCTTAATTTGTGGGTTTCGGGATTCTTTGGCATTTATTTTTAATATAACACATTTTTCCTTTCTTCTTACCCTCTCTCTGTCTTTCTTATTGTAGGGAAACTCTCAATGCAATTATGTCAAAAGGTCATAGTAGAGTTCCTGTATATTCGGGATATCCGACGAATATAATTGGACTAGTTCTGGTAATTTGCTTTTCAAATTAACGTCCTCTGCGACCCTCTCTATGTGCAGTCATTTTGTGCGATGTTTTATATTATCATAAAAATAGTCAATGGAACTTGGGTTAAGGTAACATATATCGTATATTATCAACTCATTAGTGATGGTGTTTTAATTTTCCAGGTAAAAAATCTCTTGTCAGTTGATCCAGAAGATGCAGTTCCCCTAAGAAAAATGATCATAAGAAAAATCCCTCGGTATGGAAATTTTCAAATCTTTGTTGTATTATATAAGAATACAAATGAACAGTTCTTGAATTCCTGTTAGACATTACGTTATCTTTCCTTTTTCTCATTTTTTTCTTCTTAACGATGCAAGGACTTCATTGCCACCTTCTTTCTCTTACAAACTACAGGGTTTCTGAAGACCTGCCTCTGTATGATATTTTAAATGAATTCCAAAAGGGACATAGTCATATTGCGGTTGTGATTAAGAATTTGAATGCGAAACAGGAGACGGAAAAAGAGGGTCAAGTGCATGAGTTTGAGGACAGTTCTAAAAAGCAGTCACGCGAATCTGAGGCATTTGAAAAATGTGATTATTTAAAAAAGCAACTGCTAAATATCACTTTCTGAATGAGTGATCCTATTTATTTGTTTCTTTGAATTTTTACACAATTCTCCTGGTTGGTTCATTGCCAGATGATAACGGTGTTCGGCTGAGTGCAACTACTCAACATTGGGGGGTTAAAACAGACTTAAGTGATGCTCAAACAGCTAGGATTGCAAAAAGTACAGTTCAACAAACAAAGAAAAGTCCACCAGCTACCCCTGCTTATAAAAAACGACATAGAGGTTGTTCATTTTGTATTCTCGATATTGAAAATGCTCCAATTCCAGAATTTCCATCCAGTGAGGAGGTTGTTGGTGTAATTTCCATGGAAGATGTTATCGAAGAACTTCTTCAGGTAATGATAATTTGTTTTGTTCATTGCATATAAAATTGAGAGGTTTTCATGGGTAGACCTATGAGAAATAAAAAACACATTTTTAATGAAGTTTGACATTTTTTATAGGAGAAAGGACTAGCTCATTTTATTTGAAATTTTTTTGTTGAACTTGGTGTCTACCAGACCGTGAATATTTTGATAAATTTCAGTCTAGCAACTGTTAATTTTTAATGTCAGAATACTAGACCATGATCTAACTGAAAAGTTTTGCTAGTCTTTCTCACAGTTCTAAGGGTCTAAAATTGTTTTTTTTTCTTTTCTCGGAGTCTATTGATCGCAGTTTCTATATATAGAATCGAAACATCCTCGACAGTTGAAACATTTCGTGCGAAGAATTGAAAATCAAAAGCAATTGCAAGAATGCTTGTGCAAAGGACTACTTAATTGGATATATATTGGGATTTCATTTATTTGTTTTCGTGTTTTATCAGGAGGAGATATTGGATGAAACTGATGAGTATGTCAATATCCACAACAAGTAAAGTTCAAGCTTTTTATCTCCATATATAATTATGTTGCTCTTCTTCATAACTGGATCATTCAACTCAAGTTTTCATGTTTTTGTTTGGCGCAGGATAAAAATCAATATGATTGCTTCTCCAGAAAACGAAAAGATCAACACGGATTCACCACAGCTTTCTCCTAATGATTCATCACTAACCTTCACCCAGACCCCAACTTCGTCCATGCCCACCGAACATCGTCAAAGCTCTCCCAAGTAGTTACCACTTCAATGGCAAGTGGTTTTGTTAAAGAGTAATGGTAGACCGACCAATTGTACAACATGTTTGTTTGATTTAGTGATGTGTCAATCATTTATTAATTAATTGAAAAAATTATCATAAGGAAGGTTAAAACGTCAACCTATAAATGTGTAAATGATTTTTTCCGCTAATCAGGGATCAAAGGGAAAAATATTGAAAATGGATGATTTGTATGAGTATTTATGAAATAGAGAGTAAATGCTCTGAGCTGTATTGTTTTTTTAGTTGTATTGAATGTCCGTGTTTCATTTATCACACGCATCTTAATATAGGCTTCTTAATTTACATGAACTGATTAGAATAATAATAAAAAGGAAGGGACGTTTCTGCCAGGCATGTCCCTCTTTTCCTACCTTAGTTATCATTTTCATCTATCTCATTCAGCTATCAATCAATTACAGTAACTTAACGATTTCTTATTGGTTCAAGCCTGTCAGCCGTAGCCACTTGGTGGCCTGTCATCTTGTCTCGTCTGAGTCATTCAACTACTTAATCAATCATGTCACTTGACTGTCCTTTAGATCTTTTTCGTCTGATTCTATTCTTGCACAGTTTAGTGAGTGCCTTGCCTTTTCAGGGTAGTTCTCCGAGTCTGAGGTTTCTTAGTCTTTTTCCGTTCTTGAAGGCGCGGGTCCCTCATCAGTTAATTCCTGTTAACTTGTCATATTTTTCCCGTTCTGATGCGCTTTCCTGTTCTGATGCTTTTTCCCGTTCTGGTACTCTTCCTCGTTTTGACGTTTTTCTTGTTCTTAAGGTGTTGGTCCCTCCCGTTTGCTTACGGGTGTCTCACGACGTCAATCTTCTACCTCGATTTCACTTTTTGTGACTTTCCGCGAGCCCTTTGGTTGGCCCACCTTGTCAACGTAGCAGTGAATATTTTTTACTTGTTCATTTGCCCCTCACTTATCTCCTCTTTTTCAAAAAAATTTTAGTACCTTCAACATTGCCCCTTCCCAACATATCCCTAGCACTTACAAGGTTTTTTTAGGAATTAAAGCCCTCAATAGAAGGCAAAACTTGAATATAGGTGTAGATGGGATACGCGCCGTGTATATAGTGAAAAGGCGCGAACTATTCTATTACTTAGCTCCATGCACGAGTGAGAAGTGGAGAGGGCGGTTAGTCACTGACCTCTCTAGTGGGGATTAAGGCTGGGAGGAGGGTACTATTCTCATAGGTGGAAACTGGGGTGGCGACGGCCGCTAGGTCTTTCCCCGAATCTGGGGAGAGTTCAGTAAGTGGCCGGAGCTCTCATATCTTCTTTATTTTTTCACTTCTGCTTAACTTTATTGTTTTATTGTTGCTTTTATTTTTGGAATACTAACCTGTTTTTTGTTTTGTGCAGACAAAAATCTGAATAATAGGTCCTTTACTCTGAAAGAAGTAGTCGCGTGACTCTGTGCCGCCTACAATTGTCCAGGACGAGACTGGAGAGATCTTCTCGACCCAAGGAGAGAGATCGAAGTCGCGGTCGCACCCGTTCTGGTTGTTGAATCTATTGCCCTCTCATCCTCTGCAATAGAAGTTCCTCGGGCCCTCCCTATCGCAATCCCTGCTCATACTTTTCGTCAAGTAGTCTGGACGAGTTCTTCTGAGTCTTTGGAATCAGAGCGGGAAGGAGAGAAGTTTGCTCAACGGGAAGCTGCATAGAAGGAGGCAGAAAAACAGGACGCGGTTTTCTGTTTTGCGTATAACGAGCTCGAGATGTCGAAGCGCCTCAGGAGTAACTTGTGGGGGACACCTGGCGAGAGCAACCGGTAGAAGATGGGGAACACCAGTTCGCCAGATGTTGTCACTCCCCTCGTTCCTGATCTCCCTACCCCTTGTTGTTGCGGTTTCTCCTGTTCCCGAAAGGATTGTCGCCCCTCCTCCATCTCCTGCTAAGAAGTCAACCTCTCATTCCCTGGTTCCCCGCGTCTATTTGAGGAGACGGACGTCTGGAGGTGGCGGCGATACCTCGCGGCTCCACCAGTTCCACCAATGTCAGCTTCTTAAAGGACCCCTCTTTTCGCACGTGGTAGCGAAGAGGGATCATGTTTGACGTGGACGCTTATGCACTTCACTAGATGTCCATCTATGATAAGATCATCAGCCTGAGTCATTCCCTGATGCAGGCACTTTCGTTTATTTTTGGCTTTTTACAATCTTAGTTTTTATGCGTAACTTCCTTACCAATTTTACTAACATTTTTTGAATAGGTCGTGTCCTACCACAACGTGATTCATGAGGATATTCACTTTGCTAGGAAGATGCTAAGTCTCCAAAGTAACATCAACAGCCGCTTCAGAGGTGGAAGCGGGAAGTTCGGCCTCAGGATCAGCAAGCTCGTCAGGAAGTGAGACAAGTGACATACAGGGAGGTTTATCAGTCTTGGTGTCACGCTAACCCGCCGTATAGCCATCTGCTCGTACTCATCAACCTGGCCTGGTACTCAGCCACGAGTCCACTCTCCCGTTCGTGTGACTTAGCCAAAGCCTCCTCGAACCCAGCTAACTTTGCCTCAACAACGGTCATGTTCTCCCCGCTTATCTCAGCAATCTTCTCTGCCACCCGCAAAGACTCCTCAAGCTTTAACTGTTTAGTCGTGGCCGCATTAAGCTTCTACCTTCTTAAGCTCATCCCGTTCTGAAGCACCAGCGCCGTAAGCCTTGGTGTCTCCATCACCTTCCCTCTCTAACCAACCATAAGCCTTGTTTGGCATAGGATAAAAATCAATATGATTGCTTCTCTAGAAAACAAAAAGACCAACACAGATTCACCACAGCTTTCCCCTAATGATTCATCACTATCCTTCACCGAGACCCCAACTTCGTCTGTGCCTACCGAGCATCGTCAAAGCTCTCCCAAGTAGCAAGTGGTTTTGTTAAAGAGTAATGGTAGATCGGCCAATTGTATATCATATTTTATTTGGCTTAGTGATGTGTCAATCATTTATCAACTAATTGGTAAAATTATCATAAGGAATGTTAAAATGTCAACCTATAAATGATTGACATATCACTTGTTCAAAGAAAATTTAGTCTAAAACTAGATCAATTTCAAATCATTTTGTGTACTTTTTTAATTTTCTTATAAAAAAAGTTGTGATTTAGTTAGTTATGATAGCTAAATCTGTTATGTACGCAAGATGTTCCTTTAGAACTTCTAGTGATAGAATAATTTACGAGGAGGGATGCTGGCATGTAAGCAGTGAAAATTGAAAAGGACCAAAACATCTCATTTTTTTTCTATTTGGTAGCATGCAATGCCTGAATTTGGTATACATATATACACAGCTTATATGTCATGGTGATCAATATTTGGATCATGTAGAGTGATCCAAGTACTCGTTTGACAGTCAGGATAGTACTATACTAAATCTGTCGGGCTGTACTGGATTGTAAAATTGTTTGTCATGATTTAACCCGCAAAAGCCTATTTGAAATTTATTAACATGTTATTTTACATTTTCAATTATAAAATAGATTATCCAATTCATGTTATCACCGTAAATTTTCTATTTTTTGTTGACTAAAAATGCAAATTCAATTATACCCGTAAACTTTAAGATAATGATAATTTATAGTTATAAACATTGAAATTAGAAAAAAAATTCATTGAATCTTAATACACAAAATAAGTTATTTAAAATATATAAATAATTACTGAACCACTCATATGATTGAGAGGCTCTAAAAATTCAGAAAAAAGGAAGAAAAAGATAGTAAATGACTTTGAAAATTGGTAAAATTAAATCATAAATAACTAATTTTGCATCTTTCAAAAATTCATTAATTATTTTTGTTAGTGAGTGAAGTTCCTGTAAGATATAAATTTAAAAAAATCATTTTAATAAAAAAGTCATTTTAAGATATAAATTAAAAAACAACCTTGATTTTCTTAACCTGGAGTAGTCCCCCTAAAAGGAGGGTACTAAATTATCTAATGTGGGTGGGACTAAAGAGTCTCATCGTATTAACCAGTACAGACTCCATATTTTTGTCAAACGTCAGACAATACTAAAATAATACTATTCTACTTTTAATATTGTGCAATACAGACTATCAAACAAGTTATAAGGGTGTATCAGCCGCCAATACCATAGAACTTTCGTACTAGTACTCTTTCTAAAAGGCGCATATTCTTGCTAGAATTGAAGCTCAACTATGTCAATAGGTTAAATTTAACTTTTATCCACGGAAACTTTGAGACATTGATAATTTTTGCACCTACAAACTTTGAAGTGCGCAAAATTACTTTATGAACTTTCAAAATTAGTAAAGTTGGCCTTTTATGTGGTAAAAAAAGAGGTGAATTATTTGATCAACTGTATGTGATAGACATACCTTAAAATTTAGAAAAAAAGAAAAAGAAAAAAACACACGGACAAAGTGATCTAAGGGTATATCACATGTCGCTATCATAGAATTTGCATGATAATACTAGCACTCTTTTAGAAAATCACATATTCAGTGCGAGAATTGAAGTTTAAACATGTGAAAAATAAGGTTAAATTTAATTTATACTCATAAATTTTGAAGCATTCACAATTTATACCTACAAATTTTGAAATGAACAAAACTATTTCATGAACTTCCGAAATAGGTAAAATTGATCTTTTATTGTTCAATGTGATCAAAGTTTTACAGTAAAAGAGAAAAGAATTATTTGGCCATCTACAAAAAAAGGTCCAACGACCAATTGTCGGGGTTGTCCAGACAGACAAACCCGATCTAGAGACTTATGTAATTAAGCCATGAACAACTAATTTTACTTATTCGAAAAGTTCACAGAATAATTATGCTCATATCAAAGTTTATAAATATAACTGCTAATGGTTCAATGTTCTAATGTGTAAGTTAAGTTTAACCCTACAAATATTTCTTTTTAGTTGACAATGATGTGTTTATTTTCATTAGTCGCCGTTTATATGCTAACACAATCGTCATTAATTTGTTAAGTATACTCCCACCAATTAAAATATATCATTCAACCTTTGATAAATAATAAATAATATGTACTCTTAAGGTTAATTTAGATTTGCTAAAAAAATAAAACAAGATTTTGACCCTGCAAAAATTTATTCTCCATAATAAAGAAAAGGCTAAACTATAGTTTTATCCTTTATAATTTAAGGTAGTTTTTATTTTGAACTCTCTATTTTAAAAATTAGCAGAATAGACTCTACAGTTATCTTTTACATTCACGTTAAGCCTTCCATTGCGCCTCCGCTTAAAAATATTAACCATCTGTCACTAACAATTGATGCGGCATTAAGTGGTAAGTAGTTTAACGCTACATCAATTTTTTTATTTACCTAGCAGTCACGTGATGGGATTACCCAAAATACCCTTAATTCCATTTTCTTTCTTCTTCCTCTTTGTTCGCACTTCGCAGCCCTTTTCCATTGTTGCAGCACCTCTGTGTCCAAATGGTATCCCACAGAAGCAATACCCATTTCCATAAACATAGAAGCAAAATCCATTTACAAATGATATCCCACAGAAGCTGAAATCTCATTTACACAGAAGCTGAAAGTCCAAACGGGTATTTGTTTTTTTTTTATTTCTTGTTGTTATCGAAATCTATATCTATTTTTTTTCTAAATTTAAAATTATGGATTCTCCTCTATACGGTAATTTTCAGTTGTTTTAACTACAATAGATACTTCTTAAGTTTGCATGTGAATGAGGTTTTCTATAATTTGGCATTAATTCTAAATGTTTTGGACGACTGCAGGTTTGACTCCAGTTTTGGGAATGGGTCGTTCTCGTCATCAATTAAGTTCCCCAACCTGTCAAACAACTGGTTCAGATTAGAATAACCGAAGCAAATCATGTCTCCAAATTTGACTGCGTTGAAAACTAAAATTGAAATCAAATCTCAAATGAGAAAATGCTATAACATTAAACATAGAAAAATTTGAAATCAGTTTAAATATTACAGAAAAGTGTCTTAATAGGGAAGAAAATGAGATAATTGAGATCCCATCTTTGATTCATTGAACAAAGAATGAGTTCTTCTCATTTTTGACGAGTTAAGATCAGAATATTAGGTCAAGTCCTCAAGAAGCCTAAGAAACAAATGAAAACCGAAACTTGAAGAAATAGAACCCATCTGTTAATCATCTTATCCTATCATTGAACAAAGATGGATTCTTCTTTTTTTTTTTTTTACTTTGAAACGATCAGCACAAATCCATTTCTCATTTCGCATCCCATAAACCCATAAGCCTGGGTCGGGAGAGAGAGAAATCCGCGGAGACTTCATCGTCTTCTTCGATAGATCTAAAATGGTGTGGGTCTAATTCTTGCACCGTTTCTACAGAGAAAAAAACAAATCTGAAATGGAGGAGTCTGGCAAGGACGGAGCCTTTATTGGTCTTATTCTTCGACGAGAACGCATATGATATTTTTTTCAGAAAAAACAGACTTGAAATGGTTGAGAAAGAAACTTGAATGAGTTTTGCTACTAAGGGGAGAGAGAGCAGCTCAAAGAAAGAGAGATGGCAAACTTGTAACGCCACGTCATTTGTCACGTGACTATTGGGTAAATAAAAAAGTTGATGTGGCGTTAAACCACTTGTCACATCAGCAGTTAGTGACGGACCGATAATATTTTTAAGCGGAGGTGCAACAGAAGGTCTAACATGAATGCAAAAAGTAACTATAAAGTTTATTCTACTTATTTTAAAAATAGATGATCTAAAATAAAATTATCTTAAACTGTAGGGGGTAAAACTATAGTTCCCTACAAAAATAAGATTATTTTTCCTTCTGCCCTAGTGGTATCGCGTATGATCACGCTCCAAGTTTGAAATGGGGGAGGGTCGGCTGTGTTTAGATGTAAAGGCCAAAGAGGGAAGAAAATAAGAACATGTGCGGCCTCGTGGAACGTGCGTAATGGGCACCCATGGCCATGGCTGACCTCTAAACAGAGAAACGAAAATTCTGTTGACGGGTCTTCCCGTTGAAGTCTCGTCTGTCTGATTCTATCCAGTCCTAATAGACAAAGCTCTGATCCAGTTTCTCAGGCTCTCTTATTCCTCATTTTCCATTTTAATACCTCGAAATCCATTTCTCCATCCTTTTCGAATGATTTCTAGTTGGTCAGCAACAGCAGATTAACACTAACTGAACCCAATTTCCTAATTTTCTCAATTCTTTCTCTTCATATACGAAACGAAAATTTTCGATTTTGTATTCCTTCATACGGGATCCATTTGGTGGCAGTGTCTTATTATCATCCCAGCTGAAGCTCCTCCAATCTTGGGGTAGATTTTACTCTATCTTTTAGAAATCTTGAGGAGTTAGACTCCATCCTAGATTAGGTAAGCTTCCTTTGATATTCATATTGTTGCTTCAGATTTGCTTTCCGTCATAGTTTTCTTACATTCTTTAGCTCTTGAGCTTAGACATAGCTCGCTTGACGAGTTTAGCATAGTTTACTTACTTCAAAGAACACTTAGTGTGGAAAATCTAGATGGCTACCGCTCGGACTGGTCGACCGGCAAAACGCCCACTTGGGTTCTGCGTAAAGATGACAGCGGTAGTCGTCTTAGGCCTTTGCTTTATGCTTGTTTGGTCATTTTTTTCTTCTTCCTCTTCTTCTATAACCACTCAGCGTGAAAGTTTTGACGACATTGGGGAGCCTGTAATGGGAGAAACAAGGGTAAGAAATTCCGGGTCCCAATTTGTTCGTAAGAAGGAAAAGCAAAGAAATTCCGGGTCCCAATCTGTTCGTAAGAAGGAAAAGCATGAAAGGAGTGAAGATAAGAAGGTAACAACGGTTGAATCCGATTTGGATCCGAAGGATGTGAAAAGGGTTAACAATTCCGTGTCCATATCTTTTAATGGTCATGAGACTGCTGAACATCATGATAAAGAAGTAGCAAATGGGAAAACTAAGAAAGATAAAGAACAATTATCAGATGGTGTAGAAAAAGAGAATAGTGGGTCAGATGAGGGGGAAGATTCAACGAAGGAAAATGAAGAGGAAGAACAAGAAGCGGTGGATGGTAAAGAAGAAGGAACAGATAATGGGGAAGTGGAAGAAACTGAAGGTGATTTGGTTGAATCAATTGATCAGGAACCTGAAAAGAGCAGTGAGCCAAAACATAGCGGGAAAAATATTAAGATGAAGGGTCCATTATTTGATCCGAAAGCGAGATATAATTGGAAGTTATGCAGAACAAGAAGCAAGCACAACTACATCCCTTGCATTGACATTGAGGTTGGAACTGGAAAGTTGCAGGCCTATCGGCATAGGGAGCGGAGTTGCCCAAAAGTGCCTCCAATGTGCCTTGTACCCCTTCCGCTTAGTGGATATGAAACTCCAGTGAGCTGGCCTGAAAGCAAATTCAAGGTATAGAAAGGGGTTTCATCTGTCTTATTTGAGTGTCATTGTATAAGTTATCACTGTTCAGTTCGTGATCACATTTAACATTTTGCAGATACTGTACAAAAATGTAGCACATCCAAAACTTGCTGCATTCATCAAGAAACATAGTTGGCTGATAGAATCTGGAGAATACATTACTTTTCCCCAAAATCAATCTGAGTTCAAGGGTGGAGTGCTTCATTACCTTGAGTCCATCGAAGAGGTGAATTTTTCATCACCGTTTGATTTAATAAGGTGTTCTTTACTTTTTTGCGCACTGCAAGTTCCTGATGCAATTAAACTTAATTTTAATTGTTTTTCTATCTTCATGAACCAATGAGGTGGGAGTAGTAGGGTTAATGAAAGTCATTTTTATTCTCCACATAAACTCTCTTTGATGACAGATGATGTAATTTCCCATATACCATGTTGCCTTAGAAGATATTTCAAATAATTGAGAAGAGAAAAGATAGAGATAGTTGCCAAACTAAGACACTGAGTCATTAAACATAAAATTTCAAATCCTGAATCTGAATCTTGAATCTGAATTCGTTTGGTAATGATGCCCTGAAAGGTATTGCACCATGCCCTGAAAGATATTGCACCATGCTTGTGGTGTTATATGACAAAGTTTGCCATTAATTTCGTGTCTAATTAGCTGATTTGTAATAGCCTTTGCTCTTTGATAGAATGATGTTAGATGACGAATTTTATATCTCCTATCTTCGGATCCAAATCAAATTTTATACAACACCATGCCTGTGGTGTTATATGACAAACATTAGCTGATTTGTGTTATGTCATTTCTTCTATCTTTTACTCTTTGTAAAAGTAGAAAGGTATTGCATTTAAATTCAATTCTTAAACTTATGTTTTGGTGCGTTCTGTCATGGACACACAGCATTCTCATATTCAAATGCATTTGCCAGATGGTACCGGATGTTGAATGGGGAAAAAACATCCGTGTTGTACTAGATATTGGATGTACAGAGGCAAGTTTAGGGGTCTCTCTTCTCGATAAGGATGTCTTAACCTTGTCATTAGGCTTGAAGGACGACCTAGTTGACTTAGCTCAGGTCGCCCTTGAGCGTGGATTTCCTACAGTAATCAGCCCGTTCGGAAGTAGAAGGCTTCCCTTTCCTAGTGGAGTTTTCGATGCTATTCATTGTGGAGGATGCAGCATAAGTTGGCATTCCAATGGTTTGTGTGTTCCTTTTGCATTCTTTCTTTATTTTTCCCTCTTATTTATTTTCTACTAAATGCAACTTCTTTGTCAATGTGTGCGCTTTTTTACTTTCAGGCGGTAAGCTTCTGCTAGAGATGAATAGATTGCTAAGGCCTGGTGGATATTTTATCTTGTCAACTAAGCATGACAACATTGAAGATGAAGAAGGTTTGGCCTATAAGTTCAGAGAGTTTTCTCATTACTTAAGCTGGAATACTGGATAGTATTTTATTAACAGTGGCCTCTTAGTGCTATTAATCTGCTTCCTTTATAATATAGTTTGCTTTACCAAGCTAATCTATGCCTCTTCTGTAAAATTTTGTATATTGAGCTAACATGTCGTTACAAAAACTAAGGCATTAATATTGTTCAGATCAGAGTCCTCTCCTGTTCTGAGGAACAGATCGGCTTTAAAAAGAAAAAGCAAGAAAAACGTCACATCCAACTTTTTTTTGGACCTCGCGATGAGCTGATCTGGGCAGTTGAGATCTGAGCCAACAGCCCAGATCAGCTCAACATAACCCCTCTTATGGAAGGAGATCCAAATCCAATCAATTCTCAGAATGACCTCCATCTGTTTATTTTCTGGCAGCTGATATGCTTGCATGTGGATTAAAAGAAATAGAGACTATTTCTATGAGTTCAGAATGCTCAGCATTAAATTGATTTTATACATCGTTTTAGCATTCAAGACTCTGCATAAAAATTGTATGCTTCTTCTGCAATAGAGAAGTAGTCAATTAATCATGTGCAATCAATTTACATATTTTTCTCTGCATTATTTTTTGACCCAGTAATGTATCTTCTCTTTGCAGCCATGTCTACATTGGCAGCATCTATCTGTTGGAACATTCTGGCTCATAAAACGGATGAAGTGAGTGAAGTAGGTGTCAGAATATACCAGAAGCCTGAATCCAATGACATATATGAGTTGAGGAGGAGGAAGAATCCACCTTTATGCAAAGAAAACGAAAATCCCGATGCAGCATGGTAAGCCTAGATGAGCTGGTTTGATTTCTAATGACAACGAGCTTTCTTTGAAAACTATTTTCCATCTTTTGTGTGAAATAGCTCTAGACACTCTGCTTGACAACTATCCCACACGAAAAGAGAGGGGTTGTCGAAGTGACTGAATGCCCTGCCATAGGTGTTTCCATAAGGGGACAAAGTCTAATGCAATCTGTGTTAGAGTGTGTAGTCTGACCATGCTCTTCGCATGTATTAAGTACTCATGGGGGTTTTGGTTATTTTGTATCTATTTTAGGTTAAATCTAATATCCTCACTAAAGGATTTTTAGGCATCCAGTCTTTGTTGTTTTTTTTTTGGAAAAACAGAGAGAGAGAGAGAGAGCTAATATCCTCACTAAAGGATTTTTAGGCGGCCGGTCTTTGTGGGTTTTCTGGAAAAACCAGAGGGAGAGAGAGATCATTTTGTAAAATTTTTCTTCTTGATCATAGTAAATACCCGCAGTGATAAAGTGCACATAGCTCTCGTATATTATGATGAACCACTAGAAACCTGTGATGCTTTTGTGTTTTCTGTTTTATTACTATCGCTAGTAAAGATTAAGGCGTTTTAATCCTTGACAATCTTAAACCTTCATTGGCGATCACGCGGGAATCATGCATCATTTCACAGGAGTTGAAAAACTGTTCTGATTCTGAATCAGCTACATATTTCCAGCAATTTCCTGTACACGAAACCTGGTTTTTCTTCTTCAATCTGATGCCCAATTAGTTAGTGACTGATACATCTAGTGTTAAGCAGGTATGTAACCTTAAAAACTTGCTTGCACACAATTCCATCTTCAATTGAGCAACGAGGGACAGAGTGGCCTGAGGAATGGCCTAAGAGACTTGAATCATACCCTGACTGGTTGTTAAGCGACAAAGACAACTTGATTGCAGACACCAACCACTGGAAAGCTATTGTTCAAAAATCCTATCTAACTGGAATAGGTATTGATTGGTCAAATGTGCGCAACGTAATGGACATGAAAGCCGTCTATGGAGGGTATGCAAATAAACTCCTCAACTTCAAATTGTTTTTGTTATGAAGTTTTTCACCATGTAGCATTTCTACTAGAAATGCAGTAGAAATGCTTTCTGGAAAATCATTTCCCATTTGGAAACAACCCAAATAAGTGTTTTTACACTTTTGAATAAAGTTTGGATGTGCAACTGAAAAAACACTTCCATGATCGGAAAAATACAATATAGGACAATACTTACCTATATATGTTGGTGTAGAGAGAAACTAGGTCGAAATTACAGATTAGATTTCTTTGTCCATGTCCTTCTTGATTAACATTACTTATTTTTCATAAGATTGAGCCAATAGATTTTTAATTTTTCATGCAGACTTGCTGCAGCTCTCTCACAACAGAAGATCTGGGTGATGAACGTAGTTCCAGTCCACGCACTGGATACACTTCCTATAATATTTGAACGAGGGCTAGTTGGCGTCTACCATGATTGGTGTGAATCTTTCGGTACTTATCCACGATCTTACGACCTTTTGCATGCAGATCATTTATTCTCACGGCTCAAGAACAGGTTAGACCAAGTTTATCCATTTGTTCACATTAGTTTTTCCTTATTTAAGTTTGCTAAAAGTAGTCAATCCGAGTTTTTAGAAGCCGGAAAACTATGATATTTTGCAGGTGTAAAGAGCCGGTATTGATTGTAATTGAGATGGATCGAATATTGCGGCCTGGAGGTTGGCTAATTATACGAGATAAAAATATCATACTAGATCCATTAGAAAGGATCCTAAGAAGTTTGCAATGGGAAATTCGGATGAGTTATTCTCAGGATAAGGAGGGTATTTTATGTGCACAGAAGACACTGTGGAGGCCTTAAAGCACAAGTAATTTTGACAGTATGACTGAAGAATTCTACAAAGAGAAAAGCTTCTTACACTCTTTCATTGGGAAATTTGTGATTAATCTGTTGATTATTCTTAAGTTACACACACTAATTGGGTATAGCAATTTTGTGGATTATTTGTAAAGAAATGTGAGAAATAGGAAGGAATCAATTTTATCTTATAACCATCGTTTTTGTGCTGTGATAATTCTAATTTTTTTCTTTCTGTTCATAACTTTGTCAAATAGAAAATTCATATTCGTCATTAGAAAGTCCTGATTTATCGATTAAAACAGTAATTGTCATAATTACAGTACTTCTACTATTCAACTCTTAGTACTCGTGAATAACTTTGTACAAATAAGGAATTTCCAACCAGTATAAGCTGATAGACCTTTGTGTTTTTATATCACTTCAAATGACACTCACATATATCTCAATTTATAGAAAAATTCTCTAAATTTAAAGTGCTTAGTTATATATGAACAATGTATAATTCTATGATTACACTACAAGAAAATAACTCTACGCTGACGGTTATTCGAGTCTACGGTGATGGTTTCTAATCGTAAGAATCAATACAGCGACGGTTGCAGAACCGTCGGGATTAAATTATCGACGGTTTTGACAACCGTCGGAGGAACGTCGCGACAAAAACTTTAAAGCGACGGTTATTTTTATAATCCGTGACGGTTTGTAACCGTTGCTAAATATAATATACCGCGAACAGTTTTTAGAACCATCGCATATTGTATATATAACAACGGTTCTACAACTGTAGCTAAATATGTAGTCTTATTGCGACGGTTATAGAACGCATAATTATAAATCCTGCATATTACAATCCAGTACAGTTCGGCAGATGTAGTATAGTACTATCCTGACTGTCAAACGAGTACTTGGATCACTCTACATGATCCAAATATTGATCACCATGACATATAAAATGTGTATATATGTATACCAAATTCAGGCATTGCATGCTACCAAATAGAAAAAAAATGAGATGTTTTTGGTCCTTTTCAGTTTTCACTGCTTACATGCCAGCATCCCTCCTGGTAAATTATTCTATCACTAGAAGTTCTAAAGGAACATCCTGCGTACATAACGGATTTAGGTATCATAACTAACTAAATCACAACTTTCTCCTTATTTCTGCTAATTCTGAAAAAATCCTGCATATTAACACAATTCTAATGGGGTATATATTTTCACAATAGTCAAAGTAACATCATTCTATATATTTACAGAGCGCATAATTATAAAGCATTAAATCATTAATTAGATATCCAAAACTATAATAGATTATCAACACAAATTATTTAATGAGTTCAAAGTATGAAAATTTGAAATAACAAAATATTTCAGAAGTACTATTAAATAACGTTAAACAACAAAAAGTTACCATAATCTTTACAAGAGTCTTGCATAAACTTCATAATTAAGCTTAGCTGGGAGCATATCTCTGAACATTCAGCCAGCACCTGATCATATTTCTCACGCATTTCTGAACATTCAGCCTCTAACTGAGGCACCCGTGCGCATTGAGCCTCCAACTCAGCTACTCGTGCACGTTGGGATTCTAGCTCAGTTGATAAACGGGTAGAATCTTGCGTGAATGATTCCCCACGATATTGCGAGAACACTTGAGATGGAGTTACCCCGAGTCCTAATGAACACACTCGTCCAGGATGCTCTGGACCCAATACTTGTGAGAGCACGTCGTTTGGTGAAATTGGATCATAATCACCATCTGGATGTTGACTCATGCGCTCTTTAAGTTTTGCCTATAATACAAAATTAAGACTTAATATGAGTAAACATGTAATAACCATTTAAAAACTTGGTATCAATATTACAACTTATACTTACTGCAACGTTTGCAGTCTCTTCATTTATATAAGTTCCATATTTCTGTTCATGTGAGGCTACAAATAGCTCAGTTCTTGATGACTCTCTTTGAAATTCTTCTGTCAATAAAATGAGAACATATGATTAAATATACTTAAAATAAAGTTGATTAAAACAATTATAAAGTTTAGAATTTACCATTTCTGCTCTTTTCGTTGGTATACTGGTACGTCCCAACGTGTGAGGGTGTTTTAGTTTGGTCTGTGATCTTCTGTTAGTTTCAGCTTGCTTCTATATTTATGAAAGATAAAAAAAGTTAATTTATTTCACATACAATTAATCATAGATGTATAGTAAAAAATCGTACATTTCCTTCTTCTGAGTACCACCTACGAATTATCGCCTCTTGCTTCGTTTCATATGTCACCATATATTCATTCTTTATTATGCTCTTCTCATCCTTCCATCTTGCATTTAACATTGTCAAAACATATGCTTTATGACATTCTTTTACTGCATATTTTGTCTACAAAAGATGAATATATAATTATATATATGTATGTATACATATGTAAATGAACATACAAGCAACCATACATTTACTATTTCCCACGCTTGATCTTTATGATACCGCGACACATGCCTCCAATCATATTGTATGAGCAAAATATTATGTCGTCTAGCAACGGTACCACAAAATCTTGCAAACTTTCCTTTATTAGCACCAATGACCTGACCTTGGGCATTGAAAGTCAGGTATTCTATCATCGCCAGATCTTGCCCATATAGATGTTAACTGTGCTCGTCCTCGCATACACCTCACAGATGGCTCTATTTAACAAAATATTGAATAACATTATGGTAATTAAATGAAACACTATTTTATTATCTCCATTAACTTGAATAAGAGCGAACAAACCTTGTGTTTCATCCATACCATGATGTGGATTTGATCCTCCAGATTCAGTAGGAGAGTCAATATCTAATCGAGTATCTGAACGTGATGATTGATGTCTCGATGAGGTCAAGGTGTAATCCTACACATGTTAATTATTATGACTATATCTGACCTAGAAAAATATTTTATAACTAAGATAGTAAAATATTTTATTACTATTTTAACCAAATCGTAAAAGTCCTTAACATCAGAATCATCTCTGAATTCTCTCATTCTTTCATCTACATCATCAACTGGTTGTTGTGAGGGAATAGTGTCTGAACCATGTCCGTTGTTCAATAAATTACCAAATGCATCATGCACAAATCATGCATATCATTATCATCCTCAGGTGTTCACGGACGACGTCTCTAGTTTTACGATAACAATGAACACACCGGCAATAAGGACACAATATATATCCATCACTCGATCCTCTCTCAAATGCAAAGTTTAAAAACTGATCTACTTCATCTTGATATGCCTTACTAAATCTTAGTTTTATCATCCAACTCTTATTTATTGCAACACTCAAAGCTTAAAAAATACCAAACAAATAGAATAATCAAAACTAATGCTACACCTTTTAGCCCACTATGCTAAAAAGGAAAAAAGAAGGCTCATATTATTGATTATCCTAATTAACTAAGCGAACAAACCTTCTTGATCACATCGCGTGCATATGAACGAGTTAATAGGACAAAAAATGAACGAGAGGTTGAAGTTGAGATATGTAATCAATAAAAAGTAAAACCTCCATCAACATGGAGAATAATGTGTTAGCCCTCTTAAGCCACATAGCACATGTAACACATCTCTAATCAAAGACCTTGTGTATAATCTAGTCAAGAACAAGGAGTGAACTAAATAAAGGCCTACAACATTGTAAAAATTTCACAAACAAACTAGGTGGACATGGAATGATCTGGTTTCAAATAGAGTTTTCAATTCCTAAATCACTCATAAATAATCCTTTTAGTAGAAATTTCAGACAAAGGCATCATTAAAATGTACATGTTAGCCATTGATTAATGACTATTGTTCCATTCATTATAAAGTCAGTGTATATAGGGTGATTAGAGAAAATCTGACGACCCAACACATGTAAAATGCAAAAAGGACTGAATCTATGTAATCAGAAAATAGAATACCCATAAAATAGAGTACTTTTGCAATAGAAAGAATGACAATGAGCTGATATTCAAAACCATTGGTCAATAGAGAGAATGACAAGGATAAACTCTTAGATAACTTTTGTATGTACATAGAGAAGTCCATAAATTTTTCAAATAGAGGAGAACCACCGTACCAGGGAGAATCTCCAATTGATCGAGCTGCTCTAGGGGAGAATCGCCTGTTAATCGAGCTGCGCTGGGGGAGAATCGCCTGTTGAGCTGCGCTGGGGGAAAATAGGGGGAGATGGGGAAAAAGACGCACGACGAAGGGTTAATTTAGGGTTTCTTTTTGCGACGATTTTTAAAAACCATTGTAAATAGCTAATAAGAAGATCAAAACTACACAGTTTTATTAAATGATCCCTCAAAGCCTTTTGCGACAGTTAGATGGAACCGCCGCAATAGGGATTTAAGAAAAAAAAAAAAAGCAAACCCCTCTAAGACATTTGCGATGGTTTTCATAAACCGTCGCAATTCCACAATTAGTTGTGACGGTTTACACAAACCATCACAATATTTCAATTAATTGCGACGATTCTCCTAAACCGCCACAATATAAAAATAGAAAATATAATTAATTGCGACGGTTGGTCAAAACCGTCACAATATGTGACCTGTTGCGATGGTTAATTTAAAACTGTCGGTAAAAGATGACTAATTGCGACGGTTCACTACGCAATTTATCCCCCCTTTCAACAATTAGTGACAGTTGTACAAACCGTCATTGTATAACCGTCGCAATTTAGGGGTTTTCTTGTAGTGCTAGATGAGTTATCATAGTTAGTTAAGCCGACATATTTATACTACGAGGTCTTAATTCTGAGTTATAGTAATATCTTTTTTTGGCTTGATCTCTAGATTAACCGATAATGTGAAGTAGAAGTCGAACTCAATCCAAGTCTTCCGATCTCGAGAAATTTTGCATTAGAGACAAGATTAAGATGAGTGTTTTAAGCATTATAAGATTTGTTAGATGTATAGGTAAATAACAAGTTTCCTAAATAATCAATCATTTTCAATCAAAATACCCTTCGTCCATATAAAGTAGCAAACCTATTAATTCGGGTAAATCAACTTATTATTGCTGATATACCCTATAATTAAGGAAACAAAAAATTTAGATTATTACAAAGTCAACCTAGAAATACTATAAAACTGAAAATTTTGAAAATTTCATAAATCCCACCCCCCCTATGCCGCGACTTAACCACCATAATTAATGAATTAATGATATATTTAGAAAATAAAATCTACAATTAATTGAAACTAGATAGAAATCAAACTTTCTAAAAAAACTTAAATTTTTGACAATTAGAAAATCCCGCCCCTCCCTCAACCATTAGGTAAACTAATCTCAATCTCAATGAAAATAATTTGAATTTGAAAATCCACCAATGATATTTCAAGAAAAAAAATTAAAAACTTAAAAACTTAAACTACGGTTCATTAACTATGATAAAAACCTATGAAACTACCCTAAATACAGTAAAACCCGGTTAATCAACCATAATCAAAGACTAAAAGATATAAAAAAATATCAAGAAACACTTTTTTGTTGCAAAACATTTCTGAAACCCTCCATCCTCTAGAAATCGCCATTGACGTTGACGAATCACCATTGACGCCCACCTGAAACAAATAGGTAACTACATCGATAAGGGGTGACTCCATTGCCGAAGAAAATACTTCATTGAAGGAAAGGTAACTCATTGTTTCCTATGTATTGACTACTCGTTAATCGAATTTTCACTATCATCTAAGAAAGGTTTCATCCGTGTCTTTCTATCATCTTTTCATCTATCTGAAATCAACCCGTCAATAATGGTTATCAATCGGTTATGAAAAAAATTGATTGATTATCAACCGATTTTTTTCTATAACCAAAACTCCTTATAAATAGGGGATTGAAATAAAACAATAAAATTTATACAAACTGGAATTTAAAATAAATATAATAATAATACTAAAATCGGCAATGCAATCTAACTAATTAAAAAAGATCCCACGTAATCAACAACAAAAAATCGTCAATAGAGGGGTAAATTTATCCACTGTCGAAATCTATTAACGTGGTATCCATAAATCTGCTATTTATCTATACAAATAAAAATCGTGTCATTTCTTAACTCAAACTTCTAAAGTTGACTATTACAATTACTTTTTGATCTTTGACCTATTCCCAATATTAAAATGAAATCCTTATTAACTCTCAAACCAGCCATATGTAAAATTTTCTGTTAGTGTAATGATGAATATAAGTCTCAAGAGAGAGCTCTGACTTGATGTGGTGCCAAACTGAGCTCTCCGAGGAGGATCCATCGAATTGCCTATGAGACCTGCCTTAGAGTGGCTTGAGTCACGGAAACGGAGTTCTGTCTGATATTTTTGAGGTCAACGTTGGTTCCTCAAACGTGACATGCACGTATAATAAAGCTGCTTTCTCGAATTCACTCTTAACCAATCACATGTAAAGCTCTCTACTAGTGTAACGATGAATATGACGTGTGAAGGGAGAGCTCCGACCCAGGGTGACATACACATGAAATACTCTCAACTAGTGACACATTGGTTTCTCAGTGACATGCGAAAATTACCCATAATTATTAAATTAAACTATCATCAGTAATTCAACTTTTTCAAAGGTTGTGAGTAATTAACATCGGAAATTAATACCTATGCTATTAAAATCATGTATTGGAACCATAAGGTGTAGCGTAAATGATCATCGTGAGTTTTGTGGTTTGTTATCCTCAGGTGACGAGTTCAAATCAGAAGTCATTCTATCTCATGGTTATTGATCTAAATATTTATCTCTTAATTCATACGTGATGCACTTGCAGAAAATTCATAACCCAAAATCCGTGCATCCCCTAGATTAAGCAAAGAATCCCACTCCGCAGGTCCAATACTAATCCAATAAAAAACATGTGTTGGAAAAAAATAAAAGATAAATAAATAATATTAGAGAAATGATGGTGGAAAGACCTCGAGAAAGAAAAAGACGAAATTAGAATTTATTTTTAGTTTTTAATAAAATATGGTCTTTTTAGGGGAAAAGATTCAGTTACCCCGCTAAACTAGTTGAGCAAAAATTTTAGTTAGTAATTTAAAGTTGAAAATCACATTTACTAGATCTTAATCTACCGAAAAAAAAAATTTAGACAATTGTCTAAAAGACACCAAGTTCGAAAGAACTTCCAAATAAAAGGGTAACTTTAAAATGTCAAATTGCATTAAAAAATCAGGATCTTAAAATCACTTGTTTTCTTTTTTCAAATGTCTATTTGTGAAATTCTTTCTAAATATTAGATCGAACTACAGAAATAATCGATTTTCAAAGCATAATTAAGTATATGGCCAAAAAATGGCTTGCAAAATAGTAAGCCACATGAAATCACTGGTCCTTCCATCTATAAATTCCAGAAACTCAATCATTTTTGTAAAAAAAATAACGTCATTTACTTTTCTCCACTTTTTTAAATTATTTTTCTGTCATTTTCCATAAATATTATTAAGCAACACCAATCAAATAACGGAAGAGAGTGTTTGCCCTAGGACTCCAACGGTAAATATAGCAGTTTGGTATTTTTAGATCGTCCGATCAGATATGGATGGTCCGAATCTTACCAAATTGTAATGGAGAAAGACAAAAAAATTACATTTTTTAATATTTAATCCAAACTGTACATATCTTATAGGATGTCAGATTTAACTTCCCTTTCTACGGTTATTAGCAACGGCAGAATATCCTAATCCTCAAATAACATGTGCACCAAGAGAGGCCTGTGAAAGCCCAACGTATAGTAGAAGCCCAATGTATAGTAAGAAGGATGTGAGAATCATTTTTGAACAATTATGTCCACATATTTTTCTTACTTTTCGTAAAGTGCCCATCAAAATTATATTTATCACTCACTCTCATTGTCACTCCTTAGTAATTAATTAACTAGATATTTTCAATTACATTTATTATCTTATAATTAATTAATGTGATTTTGTGAATTTGATTTTTGAAGAGACGAACGTTTACACATAAAATGATTTAGTTAGTTTTTTCAATAGATTTACTTTGAAATATCCATATTAATAGGAATAATCATTTTAAGATTGAAATTTAGCTTTTGCTTAATTGTTTAACATTTTTATTGATTAAATTAATTTATATATCTTTCACAAAAGAACTTGATTTATATACTTTCAATTAATGCTCTCATGTTTTTAAGATTTAATGATTTGATAAAGTATTTTATGCTCACATTATATGTCAAATCTATAATGTATTGAAAATGCAAAGGATGTGGGAATTATTTTTGGACAAATATGACCATGTATTTTTCTAAATTTTCCTAAAATGCCCATCAAAATTACATTTGTCACTCTCTCATTCATTGTCACTCCTAAATAATTAATTAACTAAATATTATCAATTATATTTACTATCCTATAATTAATAGTGAACAGAAAAAAAAATCACTCAAGACGCGTGTGCAGAAACAATGCTGAAACGGGGAACCTTCACTTCCAGAACGAGTGACTATCACTTCTGGAACGTGGAACAATCGCTTCTGAAATGGGGGACTATCGCTTCCAGAACGAGGGACCATTACTCCCAGAACAGGAAAGAACAACAGAACGGGAACCGACATCTCGAGAACGAGATATCATCGCTTTCAGAACGAGAACCGACATCTCAAGAACGGGAAATCACTACCTCCTGGACAGGACAGAATATCAGAACGGAAATGATCGTTCAGACTGACAGTCAAGTGGTTATGATTGATTTGTTTGAACCACGAGAAATTACTAAGTGGCTATGACTGATTGAGTTATTGAGGACAAAACAGTTGAAAGGAGTGAGCAAAGTAAAAGAGCTCATGCCTGAAAGTAATCCAATCAGCCGAAAGCATAGAGGACGTGATCATCCCCTTCTTATTATTATTATAATTGTAAAGCCTATAAGTACAAGCTCGTGTAAAAAGAAGAGGAGATGAGGAAGAGGCCAAAGCAAACCTCAACTAAAGGCATTGCCCTTCCTCTATTCTCTCATCAACAACTGTGTAAAATCCTTGACACAAGTGAATATCAACAATTTTTCCGTAGTTTTTCTTCCCTTTAAGGGCTTTCCAAGTAAATGATGTTGTCTTTATTCTCTCTTTCTCTCTTCAAATTATGATATTTAGTTCGTAGATAGTTTTCCATACTGAAAAAATCCTTTACAAATAGGATTTTGTAAATTTGAAGAGATGGATAGTCGGACATAGAATGATTTACTTAAATTTTTTTTTCAATATTTACTTTGAAGATTCTCAATGTAAAATAGTTATAATAATAATAAAATACACAATAATAATAAGGAATGTTTTAAGATTGAAATTTAGCATTTGCTTAATTGTTTAACTTAATTTATAGACTTCTAAATAATGACATTTCCCATTCCTCAAAAATATATTTTAGGGTTAATATCATAGGACACTCATGCACTTTGTCTCAAAATCAACTTACTCTCTAAACTAATTTTTCTTCTTAATTGATCCTCCAACTTTCTCCGTCCATCAATTTACCCCTCTAACCATTAAATGGCTGTTCAATTATCACATGCATGACATATGCCTATTTTTATTCTTCTAATTTTATCCCTTTCTTCATTCTTATCAACTACCTATCTCTCATGTTTTTTCATCCAAAAATCAGCCACAAATTACATCTCCCTCTTCAATGATTTATCAAAATTTTGCCAATTTTTCCTCCAGTTTCATCAACAGTTTGGGTTTAGTCTCATGTAGGTTTGCTTTCATTTTTATTAATAATATTTTTTTCTCCTTCATGAAAAATCATTGCTATTTTTTCTAAACCCGAACCTTTGCTATATTTTTCTAAACCTGAACGACTGCTATTTTTTTAAACCTGAACTGTTACTATTTTTTCTAAACCGAACGAATGCTATGTTTTTTTAACCCGAACCGTTGCTATTTTTTTGTAATCCCGAGCGGCTGCTATTTTTTCTAAACCCGAACCGTTGCTATTTTTATCAATCATATTTATTTCTCCCCAACATGAATAAATGTTGATATATTTTTCTAAACCTGAACCGTTGCTATTTTTTCTAAACCCGAACCATTACTATTTATCAATGGTTTGGGCTTAGAAAAAATAGCAACATTTATTCATGTTGGAGAAAAATAAATATGATTGATAAAAAATAGCAACCGTTCAAGATTTAGAAAAAAGAACAACGGGTCAGGTTTAGAATAAATAGTAACATTTATTAATGTTGGAGAAAAATAAATATGATTGATAAAAAATAACAACCGTTCGAGTTTAAAAAAATAGCAACAGTTCGGGTTTAGAAAAAAATAGCAACATTTATTCATGTTGGAGAAAAATAAATATGATTGATAAAAAATAGCAACTGTTCAGGTTTACAAAAAATAACAACGGTTCAGGTTCGAGTTTTGTTAGGGTTTGTAGTTTGTAAGAAGAGAAAGAGAGGAAATGAGAGAGAGAACGAAGAGGAGAGGGAGAGAGGCATGAGTGAAATGTTGGGTTTTAGGGTTAGAACAAGTAGTTTAGCGTGTGTACATATATACATAAAGTACTTATTTTATTTTATTTATATTTTCAGTTTCGGTCGGTTCGATTTGAAAGCATATAATTTTTCTAACCGAACCAAACCGAATTGAGGTAACTTATATAACCAACCGACCCGACTAATTTCGGTTCGATTCGGTTCGGTAGTAATTTTTTCACCCCTGGTCGGGGGGGGGGGGAATTGATGGATGGAGTTGGAGGACCAATTATGAAGAAAAATTAGGGGGTAAGTTGATTTTGAGACAAAGCAGAGGGAGGTCCTATGATATTAACCCTATTTTTTATGTATAAAGTATGTTGATTACTTAGTTCATTTTAATTTTTGTGTAAATGCACTTGAGAAGCCTATATAAAGTCAAACACACAAGTGAACCTTTGTTTTAAAGTCACTTTAGTGGAGATTGTTACAAGTGTTGTGAAAGTGTTGCGCTTCTATAGTCAATCTTTTCAACATTGTCAATTCAAGTGGAAGTTGACACCCAATTGATTTCTAGGTTACCTTCTATTGACAATACTCAATGACATGAGAATGTGAGAGAAATGACATATTTTTCTTAAGCAGTAGCATCAAAAGTGAATTACATATAAAGTCGTAGTTCTTTATTTCGATCTTCAATAAAAAGATTGAAAAATCAAATTATGGTTAGGAATTTAAAGTATTCAAATTTATATAATCTTATTTAGTATGTACGTTCAATTTTAAATTATATAATTTAATATTTTAAGTCATTAAATTGATGTAGAAAATAGTTTTCTTTAAATAAATAAAATGAATTGAATACGAAGATAATTAGAATATTTAACTTTCTAAATACAAAGCACGTCTAAACTTGATTTAAATACGTTCAATGTAACTTACGCCAACCAAACAAGTGTGGTTAAAAGCCGTTAATTACTGTGAAATGCCTCTGCCCATCCCTTTCAAGGGACATCGTCCTCGTGAATGCAAATTCCTCGTGTTTCCTGTTTGGATAAGATCGATCGATTCTTTTCTCTAAGGAGTCAGAGAAAGCCCATTTCGTTAAGGGATATCCTCCACAACCACATCATCTCACTGTTTATATAAATAAGCTTTCAATTTTAGCCATTACGCAATTTCAGATCTTGCAAGCAGACAAAATTTTGGATATTTCCAGATCATTTCCCTACCATATCTTCGCTCGATCAAAAGGTTAATCGAACAAGTTTTTCCCTTTCTAGAGGGAGAGAGATTCATCAACCGTTTCGGTCGTTGTCGTATTTTCAGGGCACAGGTTCTGGGAAGGGAATCAGAAGCTTCAAAGTTGGAGGTTGAAAGCGATTATTGATGTGATAATGACGAATACACTAATCGAAAGCGAGACTGTCGATGTAATATTTTATGGGTAAGAGTCTATTTTTGAAATCGGAGTTGCATATTTGGTTTGTGATTCTCTGTGGCTCTAGATAGAGAAAGAGAGGTGTTTGGCTTGTTGGTGATTTGGGTGAGTTTTGGCTGCTAATCGCTCGGTGTTATGTTTTTGGCCTGCGCATTTATTACTGTATGTTTGATTTCTTGAAATTTGGAAAATAATAGATTTTGTACTGGGCTGAGCGACGTGTGGATTTCTGAAGCTATTTGTGGGTTCTATGAATCTATAAGCACTGATTTATGTTTCTGCTAAGATGAATTTTGATTGTGTTTTGTAAATTTGTTGTTTTTTTCATTTCGCAGTTCAGACTTGGGATATCTCTTTCTATCCCCTCCTTCCTAATCTCTGGCTCTGCTGACAATCTAGCTGAGCCAATCTCTCTCTCTCTCTCTCTCTCTCTCTCTCTCAAACTTTTTGTCACCTGCGTAAAAATAGCCATTACAGCACCTAATCTGTACGGCTGTTTTTTCAAAATTATATTATTCTTGCCTATGAACTGTGTACATACATGTACTTGGACAGTTGGACTTGGTCTTCTTTCAGTTGTGGTTTCGTCTAACATTCTCCTTATTGCAAGGGTTCTGTTTCTACACATCTTTTCTTTTTCCTTTTCACTTTCCTTTTTTCTTTCATTAAAAAAATTAATAGATGGCACAACCTATCTTTTGTTCTGATCTGGTTGTTTGTTTATATCCCTGACATTTCTGCCTTCTACTTTATTATTCAATTTTTGCTCTCTCCAGAAGTAAATAGATCATAATTTAATGTTTCTAAGTATTCAATTGGCAGATGTTTTATAATTTTCAATCATAATTACAGGCATTCTGATTGCAACCTACCACTTCTCCTCCAATGTCATTATCACTTCGAAATCAATCAGTATTAGAGGAATTTCAATAAAGATTGAGCTGCTAAATCATGGAGAACCACTATGAAGAGCTAAGCAATGGTGATGCAGCCAATCATAGTCTTCAGATTATTAGATACTCTCCTTATCATCCTAAAATATCATTATCTTGGTTTGATCTACGAGTTTTCTATGTGCGAGCAAGTAATTTTCAGGTTGATGAATCAACCACGGAATTTCTCACTGTCAATTATATACCTCAAAGCTCTGATACCCATTTGGAAGTCAATGGTGTTAGAGGAAGCAATTACTGTGAAGGAGTCTCTTCGGTTCTTCGGAGGGATAGGGTGGATAAGAGGTTTGAAGAAACAACGTTTGTGAGTACTGATAGTATAAAGTTAACCGGTAGTATGAAATTTGAGGTTTTTGACAAGGAGGATCTAATTCTTTCTGGGGTCGTAGAGATGACTGATAGTAATGGTTTAATTGGGGAATCTAAAAGCAATACTAAGAAATGGAGAATGGATTGTGAATTAGAAACCGCTTCTGGTGTCAGATTCTTGAAGGGAAAACATAGTGCTGGACCGGAGTTGCTTTGTCCGACAATTGAGGTTTATGTTGCAGGTAGCTCTTGCGGAAATCCAATCATCTTGACAAAAAGTTTGCAGCTTGGTTCTCGGAAGAAGCATAATAGGAAGAGTAGGTTGGATTCGATACCCGAATATGAGACAAACGAGCATTTGAAAGATCCTTCTCACGGATATGATATGCAGGTAAAATCCCAGATACTTCTTAGCTGTGATGATCGTATTTACGGACAAATTGTTTTTGCCAATCAATAAAGTGAAATTGACTGAACCTTAGTTGTGATTGATTGAGTGCTGTGAATTTTGTTTCATAAATAACTCAGGTCGACTTTATGTTTGGCTGTGCTGAATTTTGTTTCATAAGCAATTCAGATTGAGCCAATGATCTTATTCATCAGAGCTTTATATTTCCTTTGAGGCTTTATGTGTTATACATAATTTTTACCTTTACTAGTAATTTTTTTCTTAAAGGTAATGTATTATAACCAAAGAAAAACAGGTACGCAAGGGAAGATTTCCTAGGTACAACAGCTCAAGAGAGCAAAGCTTTTTCCGAAGATAATCTCTTAGAAGCAAGATGCCTTTTTCTTTAGCTAGCTGCTAATTTACGCAATCGTTGTTTCTGAAATCTATGGTATTGATCTTACGGCATGATGATTGGATTCTCGATTTTCTGCTTCTTTGCTTTGTTCTACGAATAGTTCCAAAAAGTCTATGCATTTGCAAATCTCGTTTTAGAACTTCGTTCTGAAAAGAGATTCAAACTTTAGGATGCATAGTTACACAAAAATTAGAGTCTAATATAGCCTGGAGAATATTATCGTGACGATTGGCAAGAATAAGATCTTTAAATTTGTTATTCTATAACGTCTTGCCTTGAAGGAAGATATTTGTCTTGTGTTACTTGGTCAAACCCTTAATAGAACCTCAGTTCCCCAGTTGGTATGCTTGTAGGTTGCAGGATACGGGAATAATAACAAACACGAAGACGAAGAAGAAGACTACAGAAACATGTACTGGGAGAGGACAAACTATATAGATGGTGGTGAAGACGGAGAGCTCTCTTGGTTCAACGCTGGTGTTAGAGTTGGTGTGGGAATAGGGATGGGAGTCTGCCTAGGAATCGGTATAGGAGTCGGCTTACTGGTACGTACTTACCAGGCGACTTCGGGTACTTTTAGGAGACGGCTCATTTGATTGACCCTTACTAGAACCAATTCTGAAGGAAGCTATAACTTTGTTGTCAGTTTCTATATGCATTTTAAAGAGCATATTGGGATCTGAGGTATTGTGTAGTTAAAAGGTTTTCCTTTGCGTCATGTATATGTTTAGAAGAGTGTGATTAAATATAATCAGCGGGTGTTAAAGGGAAGTTACCAAGTTCTTACTGTCTTTTTACATGGTTATTGATGTTATACGTGTTTGGGATTGTATTACATAACATACCATGTTTACAATGTATTGGCAAAGTGGAAAGAAAAAGCATTTGGCTTGTTTGTGAAAGATCTTGACAGTACTTTCTTTGCATGCTGAAGGATTTTGAATCATACTTTGTCATCTTTAAACGACGACCTGTCTATGAATTGCTCTGTTAATGTCGCTAACAAAAGGTTGAGCAAATCAGATTTGGGTTGTCATGTTCAGTCTAACAAGATACTATTTGATTCCGATTTGGATTGTTGGTTAAAACTTAAACGGCTAAAATCAACTTTTTATGGAAATCTTTTTTTCAATTTTTGTATCAAGGCCATCTATGCTGATGATTTTTTACTTAGCTATTTAGATCTAGATCAGTGATCTAACTTTATCTTCTGCCATCCGGAGGTGATCCAAATCCGAGCAAAAATCCAAGCAAAAATGTGGAAAACATTTTGTGTGATAGGAAGAATAAAATGTGAAAGTAAACCACCACGATAGACGTGGATATGCCATTATCATTATCATTTTACGTGCTTCGGACAGAGGCAGAGACATAGGCCTTAACTGCATAAATGAGTAGTTTACAGAGGAGAAATGTGACTGTCATATGACATTGCAGACACTCAACAAAAAATGAGATCCTTTTGCCATTTGCAGTCAAAGAGTCCAACAAAGAGAGAACTCCTTGTTTATTATATATAATCTGCTAGTGCATGTTAGTAGTTTCATTGTGCAGAGGGAGCTGACACTACGATCATTAGAATAGTCATTGCGTATTCTATTTAGTGACTTTCAACAGAGTCCCTCAAAGCAGCAGATTTCAATTCATCTTGGTTCATTAATTTTGAGAATTCCTCATGGTCATATTTCAATGCAGCTTTTCCTCCAAACTCCGTTGGAAGATTTTCTTCGTCGAAATACGACCTCATGAGTTCCACGCTATCTTGGTTTTTTGGGTATACAAATTTCACCTTCTGAAATGTCTTTGTATCCAAGAAATACTTTACCACCTGCACTAGTAAAAGCAGACTGTTAAGCAAAACATGAATGGAACAGGGTCAGAGTTGAGTAATCAAAACCATTTCGTGCTAGACAAACATAAAACTGCAGTAGACAAAGGGACTAATATTTTGGGATTTCTCTCTCTTTTTGCAATGAATGAATTCAAAAAATATTTAGATTATACAAATATATTACTGCATATTTATATTAAACTCGTGTTAAAATAGCTATTTTCTCTTGATCTTGGGAATTTTGTGAGATGGAATCATTTTAGTTCGTAATTTATGTTAATATTGAAAATATAACATGTTCGTGTATTAAAAAATGTAAACAAGTTAGAATTAATTATAGAGGCCTCATATGAATTTTTTTTGCCTTAGGCATCAGTTTTCCTTGAGTCACCCACATACTTATTTAGTTGCAGTTTGGTTTGAGGGTAATATGAGTTGAGTTGAAGGATACTCCAAATTGTACAGAAAAATTAGAGACTGATGGAGAGGAGCTATTACCTTCCAGAATGCTTCAAATATCCTTGGGGGATTATAAAGGAACGCAATGCCTAGTCTCTCAGGATAATGGTTTTGCAAGATATTCACAGACTCTCGAGCAGATTTGACAGGCACACTGGTGCTAAGCGACCAACCAGTGAAGTCAATCAGCCATGACATTTGTTCTTGTCCCTCTGGAAGGTTAAGAACAGCATTCTCTATAAGGTACACCAGATGTCTCATCTGATTGTCTATAGATTTTGTATTCTGTATATAACATATATATGCGGTATTATTAATTATTCAAATTTCAACGGAAGGATAGAAGAATTTGCTGAAATTTTTATGCAGTTGATATATACCTGCATTGCTGGTCTGAGTATAAGAACAGTTCTTCCATGCCGATCGTGAAAATTTGCTCGGTATACCTTTCCAGTCTCGCCTTCAACCGCTACTTCTCGCTGGTGAGCGATGGCAACATACATGTCAGTTAGAGTATACAAAATATTAAAAAATGAAAAAGAATGATAGCCATCATCCTCATCATCATTTTTTAGATAAGGTTATTGGAGATAGGAATCAATTTATATACTAATAAGACATTCCAGATATGCTAGCATTTCCTCAGCATCATCATCATCTAAACCAAACTAACATCTTATTGAAATGAAATAAATAGACTCAACAAATGATAACAGAGAACAAATCAGCAGAACTTAAAAGAAAAACTGTTATAAATATCATAAAAAATAAAGAAAGATCAATAAGCTAGAGCAGTCCACTACCATGTATGAGTACAGACTCTAGTTTCTGTAGCTTAATAAAGACTTGTAGCTTCTATAAAGATCAAGAAGCAGGACAACTGAACAGAAAACTTAACCTAACTTACCCAGCGAATTTCTTCGGGCTTAAAGGTAGATCGCCACTTCAATGTCTCTTCTACCATTTTCTTTGACTTTTCTAGATTCCAGCTCCGAGCTTCCAGGTATCTCCTCAAGCAAGCATCAGAGCAGAACTGAGAACTGCGTCCAGATAATGGTCCGATTGCAGCTTTAAGATCATGGACCTACATGTGATGTGAATCGGTGATATAATATTACTTGGCCTATAGATTTACTAAACAGATGGATTTGACTTATAGGCTTGGAATGGCTAGCAACTTATCGTACCTTTGAAGCGGACTGTTCCTCGACATTCTCTTCCTCATGATGATCGTTTTTCCAGTGACGGAACATGATGATGGAAACCACAAACTGAGAACCGGTGTTGATCTATAACATTTACGATCACGTGAGATGATGGTAACGCTTGCCAAAGCCAAATGCATAATTGAGGATTGAGAGCCCTAGATTATAGTCTAGTCTACTCAAAACTTACTAAATTTATTCCTAAACAAAGAAGGTGAAGCAAACATATTTTCAGGCCAAACGAAGGAAAAAGGCTTCAATAAAACTCGATCGTTTTTTCCTTTTAAGCAATTCAACGTAATTGGTTTGACTTGGATCCATCCAATTTAGATTGCATTTAGCAATCGAAGCCTTAAAACGTACAAAAATGCAAGACGATGGACGAAGCCTAGAAGGAAAAGGCAGATACCAGAATGATTAACGATCGATCGCAAAAAAAAGGGTAGAGGAAGAAAAAAAAAGGAATCGAGCTCCATCACTTCAACTCGAAAGGTATATCCATTAGCCAACTCAAAACAAATAGTCATCGATGAAACCAGGTGAACAATTTCTAAACTCTCTCACAAACTTCATGCTTACAACGGAAAAGAAAGCGAATGTAGAGCCACAATTGCATAATAAAACTCCAAAATGAAAGAGAGAAAATTACAAATGCGAAGGAGGCCGGAATACCAGGAGATGGATGCAGTAATTCCACTTTCCTTCCGACAAGGCAACAACAGTGGGAAGAGAGGAGGAGGTGGGAATTTCTGACTCTACTGTGTCTGTGACTCTGTACACCGTCTCTTTAGTCAACAGATAAATTTTCCATGTTGACCAACTTTAACAAAGAAATCGCCGTAGACAGCTCTTGGTCCACATGAATGACATGTTGTACGTCTAAGCTACTCGGATATTTTTTTAGTTATGAAATGGACGTGATCGTGCTCCTTTAACTATTATATCTTATCATATAGTTTTTTTATCATTTATCATCACATATAATTATTATTTAATTAATGTATCAATCTGTTTTTTTTCCTGAAGGATTAAGATTATATACTTTACTATTCTTTTTTTAAAAGAGAAAAATAATAAATAAGAATAAATAATGGACCGAACTACCAAATATTGATCACAAAAACCAATTAAAGAAAAAGTTGACAGCATTGGCTTTGTCTTCTTTTAATCTGTTCCTTTTTTTCTCCACCACACGTGTATTGTACTTCTAGAGGATTGTACTTTACAGCAGAGGAAATGAACTCCACTATTTTCCTGTCTTATTTTTTTATATTAATTATTAAAGACAAAACTCTCAGAAACCTTGAAAAGCCATCGTGGTTTGCAGCTCCAAACCTCCAAACCATGTTAAGATCTAAGCGAATCAATATGAAATTTATAAAGGTGGTGGATTTGAGTAATATAATCTCCTACCATTAAAAAAATGGTAACTATCACAAAAAAACTCATAGAAGGACAATACTTTTTTCATTACATTAGTGTTTTTTTTGTGTAATATGTTAGTGTTACTTTCTTGATTAGCACTACAATTATCACCTAATTCTTAAACTGGCATCGATAATACTTTTTTCCGTGTTAAAGTACTTTTTGGTGCAAAAACAACTAAGAAACTCGGTAAATAACACTGTTCTTTGAAACTCAAATACAATTGATACAGTTAAGCTATGTTTTGATCTTAGAAATTAGAAAAGAAATGAAAAGAAATTGAGGACTACATTAGCATTATTTAGAGTTATAGAAATATTGTGAGGAAAATAGCGTACTAGGAATTATTTAGTACATTAATAATTTATTTTTCTTCTAATTATTCTTATATTTCCTCTTTTCTTCTTTAAATTTTCAAGATAAAGAACATCATCTTTAAAGACCTGAGTCTTATAAGTTACAAGAAAAGCATATAATGGCACATAAGAGAATTAATACGTTCCCTGACAAGGAGGAAATACTTCAACCACAACCAATACTGTAAAATAAAGGAAAAAACTAGATGCCTAACTTCATTAAATGCCACGAGAAAATACTTCAACCACACCCAATACTGTGAAATAAAGGAAAAAAGTAGATGCCTAACTTCATTAAATGCCACGTGTCTTCACGCTTCCAATATGATTAAGTTTTTTCAGTATGGTTACTGTATCACCTATAAATCATTGCTTCATCAGTGTCCTCCGATGATGGCATCTAAGAAGAAGAATTTCTAATATAGTAAATAAATAAAAGCAAAATGATTTCTGATGAAGAAAGCTTGGAAGAGAAGACCTTCTGAGACTTCTGCCCAATTGCTTAGATTACAATGAAAGTAAAATGAATGAGAGAGAGAGAGAGAGAGAGAGAGAGAGAGAGAGAGAGAGAGAGAGAGTTAACGTCAACATTCCCAGGATAAAATTTCAAACTCAGATTGTGTTGTTTTAGAAAGAACTTCCCACCACACCCAACTCTGAAAGAACTCTTCCAACCACAAAAGGAACAGAAACATTCCATTATTCTCTTATTATCTGTCACTGAAATTTGCCTAAACACAATGTAAAGACATTCTACCATTCTGTAGCTGCAAAAAGTATTACAGCCTGAAGCCTAGATCGTATTGGCGAACATGGCAAAGAGATCTGATTTTGCGCAGAAGCTGTTAGATGATCTCCGGTTACGTAAAGAACAAATGGCTGCTTCTCAGAACCTTAACCAATCAAACAGAACAGCAGTAGGTAAGTTCATAATTACGCTTATCTTCTGGATATCCATCTTGATTACAGTTCTTTACATTGTCACCGAATGTAAGGCAATTAGTGATTCAACTATTACACATAAGAAAAAAAATAGAAAGGAAACTAAGAAGTTTTGAATCACACTCCGGCGAACTTTCCTTTGAAGTAATGGTTCTTATCTAATAAACGCAAGCAATCACTGAAATCACTACTAGCTTCAAAGAGAAGTCGGTGAGAATGGGATATCAATCTAAAGGTTAATAACAAGTTAAACAGTTATCGATCATTTTCACTGTAAGAATGAAAATCCAATACTGTGGCAGCCAAATTTCTTTGTTTGTTTAATGCAGAATGTTCATTCTGCATCTCCGTGTAGTGTATGTATGTACAAATGTTGGTGCATATATATGTTAGTGATAGTCTCTTACTTTCATTCAAGCATGGCATTGCATGAAATCGCCGACATGGCTTTATACCAACCGGGGTCATAAATGATCAGGCATGACATACTTTCATGTTCATATACAGAGAAAATAATGTGCATATTTTCCATGTTTGGGCAATTCGTGTTACTACAGATGCATATGCATACTCCAAGCAAACTCACAGAGGAACTCGGGATACGAGAACACAAGGGACTGTAAGTTATAAAATCCATTACTGGTGTAATCTGTTTACAGTACTTAACAGATATTGCAAAGATGGACATAAGGTTTCGATTAGACTAAATAGGCAAATTGTATTATTCCATGCAGATTACTTCAACAACTAGGAACATATATACTAGAAATAGTAGAGGCATTAGATCACCGGCCATTACCGAAGCTTCAAATCAGATTGTACCTTACAATAAAGGTCGGACCTCTGCACAAATAGGAGATCTGTCAATGGCCTTGGCCTTTGCACTTCAAAATGGAGGAGAACATAGAAGAGCAGATTCATCAGGAAATGGTTCGATTCTGGGTTTCTTGCATCAGATTGGAAGGAGATCTTTCAACTTAGGAAAAATGGAAAGAAGAAGCAGTGTAGACAGGCTTCAGCCTTCAACTAGCCGCTTCCCTACGCTATCTCATCTTCATATTAAGGAAATATCGAGAGGGGCACAAAAGTTAAATCAGATCCTAAGTGCCTGCTCTAATGGCCTTAGTTTTGATAGATACTCCATTGAAATTGGCCAGGAATTGCTGAAAGGAGCCATGGATTTGGAAGAATCCCTGAGGATGCTTGTAAACCTGCAGGAAGCTTCGGAATACATGATCAGCCCACAAAGGAAGAATCGGATTACTCTACTCGATGATGATGAAGACGATGAAGACAACAAAACCGAAAAGCCTGAGCAGAAACAACTTGACCTACCAAGGTTCACCTTCGATAAGATCATAAGGCAGTCCCATGGCATCCACGAAGTAAAAAGAAATAGTCTCAGGCAGAGGTTAGCAAAACAACCTATGGAAACTTCTGATTTCAACCATGAGAAGCGAGCTCTGATTACTTCAAAATTGATTTCATACAGTCAATCAGTCACCTACGACACTGATGTCAAAACTCATGCGAGACTGTCAGAGCAGAAGCATTATTCCAGTTCTTTAAAAGCCAAACCAGAAAATGGGAGGATATCAAATGTAATTGCAAAACTAATGGGTCTAGATGATATTCCAGAAAATTTAAATTCAAAGAGCACCAGAAAGAAGGATTTAAGCACCAAACAGAAGGTAGCAGGATCAGTACTACAGCGAACTGCCCATGGAAGGACCAAAAAAATGGAACCAAAAGTTGCATATGCTGAGAGTCTGGCCCATCTCAATAAACAAAAGTTGATAGAAGCAGACAAGAGCCCTCTGATCCAGAACTACAAATTTGCATCAGAATTAACAAAAAAACTGCCCATCCACAATCTTGAAGCAGTTGGTATTCACAGAAAAGTGCCGTGGAAGGTGGAAGGAATGAAACCAGAGACAATCTCAGCAAAAACCACCACTAAAGATGATAAGCAACAAAGTAAAATCTACCAAACGAGTCAACATATTGCAAGTCGACAGGAAAGAGAGAGAAAGGGGGACGAGGTGAAGCACAGGGAAGAGAAAGCCACAGAAAAAGGTCTAAGCAAAGGAACGGTTCTGAAAAATGGGTTGCAGGAAATGGAACTGCAGAAGTCAGAAAGAACAGTTGTATTGCAAGAAAAAACAGGGTACAAGGGAAGTACACAAATAGAGAAAAGATATCCAAACAAGCGTTTAGCAGGGAATCAACAGAAGCCTCCAAATAATCTCGGACTCCAACAGCCATACAGACTCCGAAAAGCAGACGTGAAAGAAGTAAAGCATCACAGGAAAGAGAGGGAGCAGCAGAGTGGAAATCAAAAGTGGCTTGAAGGAAAACAAAAAGGAAGTGAAATGATGTCTAAGAGTTTATCAGAACCAGCACAAGATACATCATCTTTGCAGGAGAAGCAGCCAGATAAGAACCGTGTCAGTCAAGATAATCAAAGCTCCAAATTAGCTATCGATGCTTTCCCGTCCAAAGAGTTTCCAAGCAGCAGATACCTCAATGAGATCTTCGGTGATGGAAGCTTTCAAGAAATCAATGACCAAGAGAAAGAGTTAACTAACAGGAACTCGGACCAAAGCTCCTCTCCCAGAAAAATGGAATCTGAGTTTGGAAAGGCGAAGCCTGTTACTCAACCAGATGTGAAGAAGAAATATACCCAGGTTCCAGACATACAGAAAGATAACACTACGAGAGTTCATAAAAGTGAGTGTCCTCAAATAATTAATGAAGCTTTCTGTAACACTACGAGAGTTCATAAAAGTGAGTCTCCCCGAAAAAGTAATGAAGCAGTTGTCAGAAAAAATGGAACTCTGCACAATTTCGCTAGGCCTGTGAAACAGCATAGTCTCATTCTAAATGAAACAAAACAGAAAAGACATGACAAAATCAATGGGTACAATGGCGCAGAACTAGCCAAAGTCAGTGCGCTCAAAGAAGTTGAATCACAGACTGTTGAGTCCAGGAAATCAATAGCAAGCATCCAATCACTGAATCTCACAGAGGAACTCCAGAGAGAAGTGGAACAATTTTCCACCTTAGCCCTCCCCGCTGGAGAAGAATGCCGTAGCCCAAATGAGGCACAAGTTCTACATTCAAATGGCATGGTAAGCTGAACTTTATTAAGACAAATAATGAGAATTTAATAGAATTCAAAAACACATTATAGTACCTTTTCTTTCACTAGAAAACCTATTACCTGTAATTTTCAATACTGACTTGTGTGTTTTCTGTTTGAGCTGATGCAGTATCAGAACACACCCCGAACAATGGCTAGTAATGAGCAAGATCAACAACTAGTTCCTGGGAGAGATGAAGAACTCAAGTCTTTCACAATTCTACCGAAAGGTAAGCAGAACTTGCAAGTTGCAAGTCCTATTAACTTCCTTCACAGATAAATAAATCATCATTCTTCTTTTCCTTAAAAATAGCAGGAAAATAATGGTAAAAAGGTTAATTACCATCATTACATCCAATTTTAATAACATACTGTTCTCAATAACATATTCCATTTATACCTAATGATCTTTCTCAATATATCATCTTATTACAATCCACACCTGAAGCCAGCACAATTCTTGGGCGTCATCTGTATAGATCAGACACTATATTTACTGATGCATAAACATAAATGAAGAGTGTTTCGGTCAATTTTCATCTTTTTACAATGCAGACACTGACAGATACAGCAAACACGTCCTCTACCACCAAGATCACCAGCGTAGTTTTTCCAAGTTAAGAAAACGAGTGGCACTGTCAGAAAGCGAAAGCCGCCTGAAACTGATACTGATAACAAGCGAACTGTTCCTAAACATAGCGGAGGCGCTTTTCAGACTTGACATTCCCATAGGCATTTTCAATGTCAGTAGCCATGACAGTAAAGATGAAGAGAGCAAGCTGACATTAGAATGCGGTTACGAGATAATGAAAAGAAAAGGCAAAAGGCAAGAACTCACTACTCATCCATACACAAAAAAATCAATGGGGTTTTCAAAGATAAGATCCTTGGATGGCCTGGTAAAACAGTTGCATAAGGGCTTTGAGACATTGAAATTCTACGGTAGGAATGGCAGAACAGAATCTGAGCTACATGACTACTTGCCTAAAATGCTAGAGAGCGATGTTGACGACAGAAATCCTGACTTGAATTGTATGTGGGACTTAGGTTGGAATCCGACCATGTTTGCTTTTCTTGATGCAGACGAAGTTGTAAGGGATGTAGAGAAGCATATCCTCAATGGACTTATGGATGAAGTTACCAGAGATCTTCTACACCTATGAGAGCTCCAATTTTGCTGGAATATTGAAGGGAGAGATTAAAAAATGCTGAACAGTGTGAAAAAATTCAACCAAAGTTGATTATTTCTTAATTATTGTAAACTGAAAGGGATTATTTGTAAGAAGTAAATTATACAATGCTGTCTCTTTCTCTCTACCCTATTTACCAAAACCTGAATGCGATTTAATTGAATATCACAAAAGTACGCTGAATACTGCGACATATTTCAAAATACACCATCAAATTATACATGGTCGTGTTCCTGGGAATTGAATGCAAGATTTCAGCATAATTTGATAAACTAGCTCTGTTTGGTTGAAGGGAAAAGTATGCAAAGCCTACACCGAGATACCTCATACTGGAGTATAATACTCCAGTGGTTGCTTCCCGCCGGTGAGAAAGGCAAACACTTGCCCTTGTTCGTTTGAGTATAGTTGACCCACTAAACAAATTAACCTCGCTCACCGATTTTTGAGTATTCTACGTTAATTATGAAAAAAAAATAATTAAAATAAGATATTTTTAAAATTAATTTAAGAAATAAGGTAGTTTTGGACATCTAGAACGAATGCGTCTTTAATACCCGCAATTGTGATTTTTAATAAACAATAGTAAGAAGCAGAACCTTATCTCAGCCCACGATAAAGAAGACAGCCCTTCAGACCGCGAACAACCCTCCCTTCCCCGCCGTCGTTCGCCGTCGATTGTGGTTGAAGTTTTACTGTCATTTCACCGGCATTACATCCACTCACTCTTATCTCACTCTCATTCACACAAAAAAAATTCTCAATCTCTCAAATCACTAGTGAGAACTCCTCAAACCCTAGGTACATTTCTAACTCCTTTGATCTCTTAAATTTATTCTTCAAATCTTGAAATTATTCATTTTTTATGAATATTATATGGATATAAGCCATCAATTTTGTAATATCTTTATTTAATCTCTCTCAAACCCTAGATTTTCATGTGTTTTAGGTTCTCAAAATCTTAAAATTATTCAATTTTAGATGCATTTTCTCAATTATGTGATGTTTAACTCTTAATTTGTAAGATTTTATTTATGAATGGGTTGATATTATGAAATTGTAGTTATTAACTTTGAATTTGTAGATTTATTTGTAGAATTTTTAGATCTAGTTCTGAAATTGTTGTGTATTGTTTAGTAGGTTGACAAATGGGAGAAAGACCTATGATAATTTTATGTTACATGAATGGTAATGTCGTAATCAATGCAAATGGAGTTTCTTATGATCAACTTTCAATGAAGGAAATTGTAATTCATAAGAAGATTACTTTTAACAAACTATATAATACTTTATGTGAAGCCCTGTCAATTGACCGTTTACATTGGAACTCAGACATATTTTATCGTTACCCACTTACTCTTGGTGCTGAGTCATTCAACTATGTGAATTTTTCGATACGGAATGATAACGATGCTCATGTGATGTTTACTATTGTGCTTCAAATTCCTCCATCAAATACAATTGAGTTATATTTAACCAAAAATGCTAGAGATGTAGGAGGTCCTAGCATAAACTTGTATAGTGACAATATGTGTGGTGGAGTTGAGATACACGATAGTGCAACAATTTCTTCTCCATTCTATGACAATGACATGTATCCTACAGTGCAAGAAAATATACCTATTGGTAGTTGTTTGTCACATGAAGATGCAGATACTCATGACGTTCATGTGAATCCATCTAGCCCTCCACGTAGCCTCTTCTTGGTAGAGTTTGAGGAGATAAATGCTTGTAATGTTATTGAAAAAGATGATGACCAAGTTCAATAGAAAACACATAACACTGGTGAACCAAGTAATGTGATATTCAGATATATGTTCTGGTCTTTTACTGCTACTATAGAAGGATTCAAATATTGTAGACCAGACATTCAAATTGATGGCATGTTTTTATATGGCAAGTATGAGCATAAATTTTTTATTGCCACGTCGGTTGATTCAAATGGACGTATTTTTCCAATTGCTTATGCTATAGTTGATGAGGAAACCATAGATAGTTGGTCATGGTTTTTGTACTACTTGAGGCGTTACGTTACACAGAGGGAGGGACTTGTGTTAATATATGACCGGCATGCTGGTATGAAAGTTGCAACACATAATCAACAACTTGGGTGGTCCGAACCATTAGGCCACATTGCTGAGGGGCACGTGGATGAACGTGGATATGGCAGCTCATACATGTTATGGTATCAGAGAATCACCCGGTGATACATAACTCAACATGGAGCGTTATATGATTTAATGGTAATTTTTTTACTAATTTATGTCATTAATGAGTCTTATATGGTCATTTAATAAGTAACTTATATAATATCTTTTTATCTATGCAGACGGAGAGTCTGGACAATATTAACAATTTTGACACTTAATGATACTGAGCCGTCTTGGATAATGTTTTGAATACGTAATGTGTGTGAGACGGCCGCACAAGTAATAAGACAAGTGAGTGCGTCTTATCAAGCTCATTTGTCCCGAAGGCATGGAGTGCACAACTCATCTCAAAGAAGTCAACAAGAATCACGCATGCCTCGAGACGAATCATTTATGTCTCAGCAAGAGCCATACACGCCGCCGGTCTTTTATACATTTGGAGGTGAGTCAGTGACTCAACTTGGTTCTACTTCTAAACCATTTCATCAACCCCAACGACGTAGAGGAGTACTAACTAATGCTCCTGGAGGAGGAGGTAGAAAACGTGCCTGAAACTCGCCTATTGTGGAAGATGCTCCTATTATGGATGAAGACACACATATTGTGGAGGAAGACCCGCCGCTGATTATAGATGAAGAAAGTGTAGCATCAACTATTATGGAGGAATGTCCATCATCACAAGTAACTTAATTACAAACATATGAAAGACGTCCAAGAAGAATGAGAAGACGACTACCGTGTGGAACGTGATTGATTTATATTTTTTGTATTTGGATTTTTGAAGAATAATATAAAATGTAAAGTCATAAAATTTGTTAAAAATGTATACTGTTTCATTGAGAATGTGTGATAAAGTTATAAAATGTTCTGCAGGATGAATGATTTTTGTATGCAGTGTTGTGTTATAGGTTGTGTTGATTTTTGTAAGGTGGGAGCATATGCACTGAAGACGTCTTTTGCTAACTTGAAGTCGTCTTTACAAAAGACGCCTTCCGACATGGTCATTTCTACCGTAGTTTTGGAATTAGTTTTAAAATTAAATTATTTTTAGAATTTAGTTTAAAAACCACATTAAAGCCAGAAAATACTCCCCTCGCTCACAGAGAAGATATGAGTGTAATTTTTTTCTTTATTGTAATATAAAATGCCAATCTAAAAACCTAAGTCACAACCAATGGAATGTTTGATCAATAAATAATTACAACTAACAAAACCAATAAATACATACCGATGTATAAGGAGTTGTGTACACCAATTAAATAAAAATAAAAAATTTATTTTTCTGACTTATTTCATAAATTTTCTACAGTTCAAACTTAGCTTGGTCTAAAATTAATTTTAGTTCATACTTATAATAATGTTGTTTATGTCATTAATCATCTATTGTATGAGTTGATTAAGATGGTATAATTAATTGTCAATATTATGTTTAGGTGAATCATAATAAGGGTGTGTTTATCAAACCCTAATAGATTTTAAAGAGAATTGGGATAAAATGAAGGAGAAAAAGAATGAAAAGGACAAGTAATAATAAAATTTATTGAAGTGTTTACTTAACTATCAAGAATTAGAATTGAAAGAACAAAATACTATTATTGATATGTTTACTGACAGCAGGAATCGGGGTAATCATATTTATTTATCAAAAAATTCAAATTGCAACATGTTTTAGCTCAAAACTTCACAGTGTGCATTCCTGTCTCCCTTACTACTTCACCGACCGGGGGATCTATAGCGGTGGAGTTGCGTATGTTCTCTCTTTTGGTTGGAGCTCTTCACGACTTCAATACCTCAACAGTGGGGTGACATGCAATCTCTCTTCCACGGAGGGATCCTCTCGGCCTGAAATCTGTAAAACACAGACAATAAACTTTAAAGACAAAGATAACCAGGGGGTGGTTCCCTCGTCGAAGAGCCTTCGATGCCTAAGTCAGTATTTGGTAGAATATTTTGACATTATTTTCTCAAGAGAGAACGGGCACACATCTTCTATTTTTTTGTAGATGTATTTATACATCAATTTTCGGGTGGGAGAAAACGTGTCGAAGAAGCCTCTCGGAGGTTGTTGGGGAAGCCTCACAAGACATGATGAGACTTGTTGGGTGCTCGACTCTGTTTTCGGTTGGACAGAAGGAGGACGACCTTTGACATAAAGTGATAGGCATTGATTATCGAAGTGCTTTCGAAATGATCAGGCAGGGACTATCCGGACATCCTACCATGACGATGGGACTTGCTGGGTGCTCGGGCATGTGAGGAGGTGTCACCTAGGATGTTACTTTCAGCAGGCAATGATGACCCTACGCTCAGTACTATCCAAGCTCTCCTCATGAACTTTGATCTCTCTTATACACGCTCAGGTCTGTGTAACCGGAGCATCCTCGGTGCTGATCAGGCGACGTAACACATGTCGTTGTGTTATTGGTGGTTGGAAAAGTACCTATAACACAACATAAAGTATTATTCATGCTTTTAAATTAACTTTAACTTAACATATCTATAATGTACGTTTAAAATAAATTGGTAGCGATTAAAATATATTATATAATTTATTAATTAAAATAAAAATAGAAATAATTACAAAATAAAATAATTTATCTAAGTCATTAATAATAACTAAAGTACATCATTAATAATTAAGAAAGAAAATTAATTATTAAATATTTAAACTATACTAACTATGTAATTTACAATCTAAAAAGAATTATTATTTATTATTATATTCACACATTGAAATAAAATGGTATTATTTACTAATTAAAATTGGATGACTATTTTTTAAATTTATTTAAAGTACAGGGTATTTTCATAAGAGTTGATTATAGTAGACTTTCTCACCTTTTGCAAAAAATATCAAAGTGATCCCTGACTTTGATAAACTTGCATAAAACTCATTCACTGTTAATTTTTTTTTCACAATGCACCATTAAATTCCGTCCAAAACTCTAACGGAAAGCAAGACAAGTGAGTTACACGTGATTTTCTTTCATGGGGTAAATTTACTTCATCTACCTCTTATAATTCGTCTTCGAGTTTTGGAGCAGGGGAGTCCGAAAACCCATTAGCAAGCGCAGCCATTTTCACAGGATCAGACCTGCATCTCATAAGCAACAGATCATTCTTAGGTGGAATACAAATGCTTACTCTTGCAGCTTCTTCTTCCTCCACAATCTCCCGCTTCTCCTCTTCCTTAAACTCTATTCCATCAAACACTTTCCTTCTATGGCTCCCATTTTCTTCCTCCCCTACCACCAACTCTATTTCCCTCTCTATACCATCCCCATTTTCCATGGCCACCAACCACCGACCAAAAACCGCCCTACAAGAGCTCGATTTACCATATCTATCAGTCTTCTCTTCCTTCTCTCTCGCTTGTCATACACTATTACCGACAAGGCAAGAAGCAGTTGAACTCCGACCCGAATGCTCTCAACGCTCGCAAATCATCAATGGAAGGTGAGCCCACCTTTGGTTTCGATGCGGCAAACACTCCTGCTGTGGATTTTGGAGATTAAAAGTCTGGTGAGCTTTTCGTTCTCTACCAACTTAGTTATTTTCAAACCTAACCATTTTCATACACTTTTTATTTTCTGCACCTTTAATCATTTTCATATATTTAATCATTTTAATATATTTGATCATTTTTATGTGTTTAGTTATTTTTACAATTTAACTTTTTTTTATAAATATTTAAGTGTGTGAATATAATTAAGTGTGTATGAAAATTGTTAAGAGTCAAACGTTATAATAAGGACTTAAACACTATCATTACATGACAAGTCGTGATTTCATAATCTTAGAAAGCTCGCTTTCAGACGACCCCATTCTTTTGGACCGGGTCCTCATCTTCTTCCCCTGTTTCTTAGTCTTCACTCTCTCTAGGAGTAAAAGTTTACTCCAAAAATGGTATTTTACAATTCCTTGGGTACTCTGCTTGTTGATTTCTATTTAATTTGTTGACATTGATTTTTCAACAAAGTTCGTGTTTGGTCCTGGGTTTTTTAACACTTCGCAATATGATTTCAATTTGGGTGATGTCAATTTGGGTGCTTGATTTTGACTAAAAATTGGTTCAATCTTTACGGGGGTAGGAAAGGTGTAGATACAAGGGTGTGACGTGGGTGAGTACGAGAGTGGTCTAATCCTTAACAAGTGACCGAAACAATGTCTGGGAACGCTGGAGTGGACGTCGGGAGGTGAAATGGGAGCACTCTAAACACTCAAGGATAGTGACATAATACTCTCTCTCTACAAATGAGAACTGCTCTCTCTAAGATTTTTCATTCCTTTCAAAATGAAAGGAGGAGCCCTACTTTTGTAGGTGATCAAAGGACGAGGCATTACAACTAATCCCTTGATTAGTTGCAAGCTCGCCAATCAGATTGTGCCACCTCAGTTGACTAATCACGCTAAGGTGGGTAAGAGAAAATTTTTACATGAGTCAATCAGGTTGCGCCACGTGGGTCTTTGTGTGGTGATCATGATCTAGAGAGAACATGACAAGCCAGTGGGGTTTAACGGTGATGTTCACCCAACACCTTCTCTCAAACTAAACCCCTCCCCAATATGGGAAGGTAGCACGCCCTCAATGTCTAGAGTGGTCGTATTGAAGATGTATGTCCTCATTCCAATACAACGTAGTCTCGCCCCTAATCCTACCAGTCCACAATCTCCCAAGCAACAATGCATCGACTCATGTCTTTGTCACTTGACTTGGTGGTTTGTGATGTGATGACTCGATGTGATAGCGGAGCGATACGTCTTGTCTGAAGTACGTCATTGTTGTCTTTAAGTTGCATTATGAAAGGTGATTCAAGCACCTCCATGGTACACCCATGAGAGTGACATCAATGATGCTACCATGAGGGTGACATCAATGATGCTACCATGAGGGTGACATTAAAAGTGTTACCATGAGAGTGACATTAATGGTGCTATCGTGGGACTGACATCAATGGTTCTACCATAGGGGTGACATCAATGGTGCTACCGTGGGGGTAACATCAATGGTGCTATCATAAGAGTGACAGCATAATGTGGTGTCACCCCTATGTTAGCACCATTGATGTCACCCCCACGATAGCACCATTGATGTCACTTTCATGGTAGCATCATTGATGTCACGCTCATGATATCACCATTGATGTCACCCTCATGAGCGTACAATGGAAGTGCTTGGGTCCAAAAAACACTGTTCTAAGCACTTTCGGAGGCCCGGAAATTGATTCGGTCATCATCTTTGGGCTTTTTTTGTAATTTCTCTCTTTTAATTTTTAGGATTTTGTCGAGACTTCGACTACATCAATGAGGGGCAAATTTATACAAATGAATTTCATGGGGGTTAATTTTAAAAAAATGTTTCAAATTTTTGGAATTTTTTGGGAGTCCTCACTCCGTTCTCCCTCTATATAAAGGACTTCAACCCATTTTAATCGTCTCCTTCTCCTCCTCTTCTTAAAAGAAATCAAACAAAGCTAAACCTTCATCTTCCTTGCATCCCTCTTTTTTTTTGCTGGAGCTTAGTACTGGACACCTCTTGTCAAAATGGGGGTGAGTTGCACCTCTTCGTTGACCAAACTGCATTTTTATGTGAATAAAATTTCTGCTGTATTGTTATGTGAAGAGTGGTGGGTTGAGATTCTTGGGTATGATTAGTGTGGGTGGTTGAGAAAAGAGTGGTGGGGATTGAGACCTCCACAAATTCACGTGAATGACAATTAAAGGTGGGGGAACTTTCTCTAGTTTTAGTAACCACTCTGTAACTTGATAAATTCATTATCCACTATGTGCATCATCTTGCATTACTGTTTTACATACATATTGTCAATGAATGGCCACTTGTTGCTTCGAAGTGGGTGACTTTGGAATTGCCTAGAACTGTTTGACAAAATGTCTGTGAAGGGAGGGGGGAGTCCAGTGGCGGGAGCTCATTTGTGGGGGAGTCCAGTGGCGGTATGAGGGGTGAGGTTGAGTTGCGGCATGAGGGAGTGGAGTGCAGTGGCGGGTTGAGCATGGGTCTAGTGGCGGCATTGAGGGACAGCATTGAGGGAGTGGGAGTCCAGTGGCAGCTTTTCTTGACGTGGGAGTCCAGTGGTAGCTTTACTTGATGGGATATCCGGTGGCAGCTTTGCTTGATGGGGGAGTCCAGCGGCGGTTTGGGCGAGGGGGTGCAATGGCGGCATGGATTTGGTGTTTTCCTTACTTGCTCTAACCAAGTCTTTGTTTTATTTACAGATTTTGCTTTCACGAACCATCAAGTAATCGTCGTGTGAACCAGTAGGAGTCAGGCCCTCTACTTTGGATTTCTCTTTTCAAATGAGTGAAATACTCCTTATTATACTTTAAAAAAAATTGCAAGTAGGATGTCTCATGATGAACGTGCCTCCCCAATAGGATGTTTGCAGTATGCTTTCCCCCCATAGGAAAAATTTTGAAATTTTTTATTTATGTCAAACATACCTCCATCGAACGTGCCTTCTTATAGGGTGCTTGTAATGTGCGTCCCCCCTTGGGAAAATTTTGAAAATTTGCCTCCAATGGACATGCCTCCGTTGAACATACTTCCATCATAGGTGTTTATAGTATGCTTCCCCCCTTAAAAAAATTTTAAAATTTTTTGCCTCATTGGACATGCCTCCATTGAACGTGCGTCCGTCATAGGGTGTTTGTAGTATGCTTCCCCTATTAGGAAATTTTTGAAATTTTTTGCCTCTGTTGGACATACCTCCATTGAACGTGCCTCCGTCATAGGGTGTTTGTAGTTTGCTTTCCCCCATTAGGAAAATTTTGAATTTTTTTGCCTCTGTTGGACATATCTCCATTGAACGTGCCTCCGTTATAGGGTGTTTGTAGTATGCTTCCACCATTAGGAAATTTTTGAAATTTTTTACCTCTGTTGAACATGCCTCCATTGAACGTGCCTTCGTCATAGGATGTTTGTAGTATGCTTCCCCCTTAAGAAAAGTTCAAAATTTTTACCCCATGTTGGACATGTCTCCATTGAACATGCCACCCTTATAAGGTATTTGTAGTATGTTTCCCCCCTTAGGAAATTTCAAAAAGAAATTTGCCTCCAGTGGACATGCCTCTATCATAGGGTGTTTGTAACGTGCTACCCCCCCCCCCCCCCCCNCCCCCCCCCCCCCGGAGAATTTTGAAAAAAATCATTCGTGCTGAAGTGCCTCCACTGAGGAGTGTTGAAATGCCTCCACTTAGGAGTGCCGAAGTGCCTCCACTGAGTAGTGCTGAAGTGCCTCCGTTGAGGAGTGTCGAAAACCTATGCACCTTACCAAGCATGATGTCTATCATAGAGGCGTGAAATCTTATGCATCTCACTAAGCATGAAGTTTATCATGGGTGTTCTCAAGTAGAGGCGTGAAAACCTATGCATCTCACCAAGCATGGCATCAATCATGTGTGTTCTCAAGTAGAGGCGTGAAAGCCTATACATCTCACCAAGAATGACGTCTATCATGGGTGTTCTCTAAAGGTGGCAACCGGGTCAGCCCGATCTTGAAAAGTACCGGGCTGGTTAAGGCCCACGAGTCAGGTGCGGGCCATCACGGGCATTGTCTTCAAGGCCCACGGCCCGGATGCTAGGCCCGGCCCGTGAATCCATTTTTTTGTCTAAAAAATTGAACAATTATGCATATAGTAAAGTTTAAACCATTGACATCTCCCTTATAAATCACATTATTTACTAATAGACCAAGACAACCTTTGTTAAATATATTGTTTAAAATATATTCTTATTGTCTTTAACACATTTTATCGAAACTTCAAATAATATACTTTTGAGATAAACGTATTTAATGAAATAAAAATTAATATATTTTCATTTAAGTAAATATTTTATTCAATGAAAAATTAGATTTATGAAAACTTTAAAAAATATTGGTTTAATATTCCTAATATTTTTGTTCTGTTAATAAACATGAATTATAAATTATTTATTAATTATTTATTATCTTTTTAGATTTTACGTGAATATGAATATCACTAGTTTATGAATTTAATAAATAAATAATTATTTTACTTATTATTACAAGTTTTTCTATTGAGATTTTAAAGTAATAAAATAAAATAATTATAAAAAAGTATCATGACTTCCATATAATTTAGTGGTAATCCTTACACTTCATCTATTCCTTACCAAGGTTCAACTCCTCCCATCTATACTTTTTAGAATTAAATCACATTAAAGGGAGGGGAAACGGGTCGGGTCGGTTATTTAACTGGGACCTTACCAAACCGTCGCAGGCCTGGCCCGTGACTTCACGGTCCAGTTCAGCGGTTCTTTCCCAAGCGACTCTAAAATTCAGGCGGCCCGTCCCAAAACTGGCCCATGAACCGCATGGAAAGGCTTGGTCCGGTTGCCACCCCAAGTGTTCTCAAGTAGATGCGTGAAAGCCTATGCATCTCAACAAGCGTGACGTCTATCATGAGTGTTTTCAAGTAGAGGTGTGAAAGCCTATGCATCTCACCAAGCATGACGTCTATCATGAGTGTTTTCAAGTAGAGGCGTGAAAGTCTATGCGTATAACCGAATATGATGTTTATCATGGGTGTTCTCAAGTAGAGGCGTGAAAGCCTATGTATCTCACCAAGCATGACGTTTATCATGGGGGTTTTCTAGAAAAGGTGTTGGAGCCTCATTAAGTAATGATATTTCGTAGCACACCTTTAAAGTCAAAATTATTTAAAGTTCCTCCGATCATTACAAGTTTGAATACAAAAGAGCGGGCCAGCTGGCTTATATCGCGCCCGGTTGCCTCAATTCCTATTGTTTCGATTAATGACAAAATGTTTTGACATTGGCATGTTCAAGGAAAGGGGATCGATCTACTGGTCTTACATCCTCCGTAATGATCTCGCGCTTATTTAATTTCTCATCAAGGGACCTCCTCTAAAACTTACACTCTTAGGTAGGGCGTGATGTAGTATGGTGATATTAGCAGAAGTTTGGGAAACTCCTTTCCTCCCTTGTGGATAGCACGGTGACCCAAGGCAAAATGATTTCTTTGTCCTTTATCTATACGTCTAGTAGTGCTTCCACCTTATCCATGCTGCAAGGGAAAGGTGGCGAGTGATTCCTCTCATCTCTACCTCTCTTATGATTGCGCCCTTATGGTTGTGCAGTCATTACTTGAGGATAGTAGTATGATGTGGTGGGTCTCTAAGGGCGTTCATGACGGTCACCCCTCTCGGGTTGTCGTGGCTTACATACTGAAGCGTTTGTCCTCTTGGATGCCTCTATCAAGCGAATGTGACAAACCCCAAATTCTCAAGATAGACCTTGTAATCGTCCAACATCCCTTCAATGCACATCTTCACAAGAGCTTCCTCCTTGCAATCCTCTTGGTAATCCATAGCCTTCTTCTTGAACCATTGAACACAGGACATAAGGTCGTCATTGATCTTGTGTCTTTCCAGATCCAATATGCTAGTTTTCTCCTCTTTGACAAGGAATTTCACCAAGAAAGTTGACACCATTTACGTCCATGTCAAGATCGACTTAGGCGCCAAGCTCACGCACCAAGTGCAAGCTCGCTCCGTCAAAAGCTTGAAGAATTCTCTCAAACACATGAACTCATTATAACCATAGGGTTTCATGTTATCAATGAAACGTATCACGTGTTCCTTGGCACACCCATTTCTGCCATTGTACTTTCAAAACTTTGGGGGGACGTAGTTCATGGGGTATGGTCTCAAGGCTATGTCAGTCAAATATGGTAGTTTGAGTCGACAACAGACTGATTCAGAGACTCTCTTACTCTCTCTTCTTGAAGCACCTTTTGAAACTTCATGGGTAATGAAATGACTACTCCCAACAAGGATGTTCCCGTTTGAGGTAAGGGTTGTCTGAGCCATTGTAGCAATCATGGTAGTGATGTTGTCCAGAGGTGGGGCATCAGCAATGGTAGTCGGTCTAGGCAAGCCCCCGAACATAAAAGGTAGAGGTATTGGTGTAACATTAGCTTGTGCAAAGGTTGAATGTTGGTTTGAACATTCAGTTAAACATGGTTCTAGGTGAATGCTTGTGGTTGAATGCCTACAGCGGAGGATGGTTGGACGCCCATGAGAGAGGTTAGTTACGCACCTATGATGGAGGTTGGTTGCGCTCCCATGAAGAAGGCTGGTTGCGTGCCCATAGTGGAGGTTGGTTGCGCACCCATGATAAAGGCTATTTGCACTCCCATGGTGGAGGTAGTCGGTTGCGTGCCCATGACGGAGGTACTCTGTTGTGCTCCCATAATGGAGGTTGGTTGCACTCCCTTGATGGAAGCTAGTTACGCGCCCATGGTGAAGGTTGGTTATGCCCCTATGATGGAAGTTGGTTGCACGCCCATGGTGACAGTTGGCGGGAGGTGTTATGGTGTGGTGGACTGATGTATGCGTCCAATGTATCAATGACTCTCCTCATCTCAGCGTTAGAAGCTTGGAGTTTTCGAATGGCTTCGACTTTCTCTTACATTTATGTAGGTACGTTTGATGGTAACTCGCGAGAGGTGTTCTCCTTCTCTTGTATGTGTTCGTCATTTAGTATGGTTTATCTCCCTTCGTGCGAAATAGAGCTGCTTCTCCCTTTGCACGTCTGGCCATGGTGGTCATTTGCTAGAGTGATAAATCACTCCCCAATGGAGTCGCCAAATGTAGATGCAAGGGTGTGACGTGGGTGGCTGCAAGAGTGGTCTAATCTTTAGCAAGTGACTGGAACAATGCATGAGAACGATGGATAGGATGTCGGGAGGTGAAAGGGGAGCACTCTAAACACTCAAAGGTGGTGACAAAATATTTTCTCTCTCTAGAAGTGGGAACTTTTCTTCTAAGGTTTTTCATTCCCTTCAAAATGATGGAGGAGCACTCCTTTTATAGGTGATCAAAAGGAGGGGGAACCATTACAACTAATCCTTGATTAGTTGCAATCCCACCAGTCAAATTGTACCACCTCAACTGACTAATCATGCTTAAGTGGGTAAGAGGAGAATTTCACATGAGCTATTCAGGTGGCGCCACGTGGGTCTTTGTGTAGTGACCATGATCTAAGGAGAACATGCCAAGCCGGTGGGGTTCAAGGGCGATGTTCACCTAACTCCTCCTCTCAAAGGGTTCTCTCAAACCAAACCACTCCCCAAAGTGGGAGGTAGCACACCCTCAATGTCTAGAGTGGTCGTACTTGACAGGTATGTCCCCTTCCAATACAACGTAGCCTCGGTCTTAATCCTACCAGTCCACAGTCTCCCAAGCGTTCCCAGACAATCATACGTCCACCTAAGTCTTTGTCACTTGACTTGGTGGTTTGTGATATGATGACTCGTTGTGATAACGGAATGATACATCTTGTCTGAAGTATATCATTGTTATCTTCGAGTTGCATTATGAAGGGTGATCCAAGCACATCAATGGTACACCCATCAGGGTAACATCAATTATGTAAAACCATGAAGGTGACATTAATGGTGCTACCTTGGGCTTGACATCAATGGTTCTACTATAGGGGTGACATCAATGGTGCTACCGTGAGGGGTGACACCCCATGGTGATGACATGGGGACGATCCCCATGAGTACCTTAGTAGCTGCACCCCATGGGGTGCACCTCAGTGGTAGCACTCCATGGTGCACCTCAACGGCGACACTCCATGGTGTATCTCAACTGTGACACTCCATGGTGCATCCCAGCGATGACACTCCATGGTGTATCTCAGCGGTGACACTCCATGGTGCATCCTAGTGACGACACTCCATGGTGTATCTCAACAGCGACACTCCATGGTGCATCCTTGGGGGAGAAACTCACAATACGACGTAAGAGTTGCGCTTCGCAGGGAGTCAACGTTTGAGTCGTCAACCCTCATGTACAAAAGGTTTATATTTTTTTTAAAAAAGGCTTGGTTGGACACGAAATAGAATCTTCTTCCCAGGTTCAAATCAGTCCAAGAGGTTTTCAATTTTGAAGGTATACCGTAGTAGCATATTGGAGCTGTCATGGAAAAAAAAAAGAAAAAATGAAGGAGGAGTTGCAGGGAAAGGAAGAAGAAAAGGGGAAGGGACGGGTTATTTTGGCGTCGTTTCTAAGGAAAGGGGTTAGTTGGTAGAGGTCTTTGACGGCTTACACGTGGTAAGGGGTGTTGAATTATCTCATTGCCCATTAAAAAGTGCACGTGTAAGTCACATGCATTGACTTCCGTCAGTTTTTTGGACGGAAATCACAGTAGGGTGCATTACTGAAAAAAATTAAAGTTGATGGTATTTTTTGCAAGATTTTAAAGGTCATGGGGCTAGATAATACAATCGCATAGAGCTCAGGGGTTTTACTATAATTAACCCTTTTTCATAATTGCGTCTAAAATTTGAAGAATAATTTCAGAATATTAAGTCTTAGATGAATTTTGCAAAAAAGGAACTTAATTCCCGGTTTCTTTCCTTTGGAATAGAGTTTAGTGAACCTTGTCATTATTTCCATTTTTTATTACCGTGTTTACTTGCGTTTGGAATTAGATGAAGTTTGAAATTATTTTTTTCAAAAATCGGAGGAAGAATAGAATAGTCAAAAATTAAAAATAGTAAATAAAATTATTGTGTTTATTAACTATCAGAAATCAAATGATTTGAAATAAGAATATTTTTTTATATTTACCATAAAAATTTGAATTTAAACTATATGGCACTACTAAAATGTCATTTCAAAGAAAATGAATATTATTAATTTCTAAACTATAGGATTTTGTGGTCATATTGGATTTTTCATAGTTCGTTCCAAATGAATAAGAAATTTAGAATCATAATACTAACTGTTTGCATAAAAATTTCAAATTAAGCGGCCAACGAAATAAACATTGATCAAAATTGCAAGACTCACTTATAATATGATTTTAAAATCATAATAAACAACTAAAATCATCATTTTTAATCAAATTTTATAATCAAGTAAGTAAACACATGAAATGGAAATCGAGAAGGGAATTCTCTTTCCTTTCTTTCTGTTTACCCTTAGTAAAAACTTCTTAGGCAGTCCTTAATGATAAGGTTTAAATGGCTCCCTTATATACAAGAACTTGTGCTCTACTAAGTGTGAGTCAACATCTTATGTGACAAATCAAACCGTTTAACATGACCTATGGACGTGTGTGATTGGTCCTAAGCTAATTCCACACCTTGAAAAAATGCAACCAATCAATTTGACAGTCGCTTCTCTGAAGAGACATACCTATATATTAGAAACAACCAAATCGAATTTTCGGCTGCTTGAATCATCCTCCTACAAAATCTCTCTCTCTCTCTGACTTATGTTTTTTTATCTGTCATACTCTGTGTGAATATCACGTTTACCTTTTGGTTCGACTGTGTAAAGTTAGAACAATATTATTTTAATCTTAGTTCGAGTGTTGTATCTTGGGAGATGTTCATTCAATTTGTGTTAGTGAGCACAGATGAATTTAGTCTTAAGGATATTTGTTTCAGCATACCTCACTCTTTTTCCATTTTCAATTTATCTTTTGTGAATTTCATACAACACTTTCTCAAACTTGGAGTTAAGAAGTTACTCAAAATGCAGCCAATATGTCTACCTACATACATACACAAAATTTCATTTTCCTTGTATTCAATAGCAAGTCCAGCTACGTTACTAGAATCACAGTGTACTCATCATAGAATTCCCTTAATTACATTTAGAAGAGTTTTCTAAGTTATAGATTCTCAGTTAATAAAAAATAGTCTTGAATGCATTTATGGATACGGGATTTAAAGCATTAATAATTCTTAGAAAATACTAATTGAATTTATTTTTAACGTTGAAGAAAGATTAAAAATCTTAAAAAAAATTATCAATTTGTCCATCGTAGTTTGCACTTATTTCCAATTTGACAATCGTATTTTAAAAAGTCTCAATTTGATTATCATAGTTTACTTAATGTTTCAATATGGTCATTCTGTCACTCTCCATAACGGACACGTTGACGTGACATGTTAAGTCATGACGTGGTACGTTTAATGATGACGTGATATTAAAATATTATTTTATATTTTCCACTTTATCTATAATATTTTTTATCAAAAACATATTTTTTTTACTTTTTATCTCTCTCCTCAGTAAGAAATCAGATTATCTCTTTCTCTCCTCCCCTTTATCTCTCTCAAAGCTTTGCTTCTGGCTTGTTTCAACGCTTTGCTTCGGGTCTTCGATTTCTTAGCTTTCATCGGTTCTGCAAGCAAATAATCTTCGATTCTTCATGTATCCTTCTTCTTCTATTTGGGTATTTCTCCTTGAATTTATTCTCCTCGGGTTGTTCTCCTCGACAAAATCGGAGGGTGTAAAAGGCTTGTCTCTTTGTCGGGTCCATAGAATATTAACTTCTTTGTTGATTTTATTTAGGAATTGGTTCAATTTGTGATTTTTTATATTATCCGTTAGGGTTTTGAAATAGGGGTTTTAGTTTAAGTTGTTCTTTAATGAATTTTTTAGGGTTTTGAAATGGGGGTTTTAGTTTAAGTTGTTTATTTACTAAAAAACTTACTTTAATTTTTGTTACAGTTTTAGGAACCTCTGTTACAGTTATTCAGAGGGCAAGATTTTGCAGGGAAATAGAACTTCAGGCATATTGCTTGGCCATGTTTAACTGCTCTGTTATGTCACTAGCTAACGTCAAACTTGGAGAAAATAATGGCTTTTATTATGCTCTGTTATTTCATTGTTTATAGGACTTATTGCTTACATATTTTCTTAAGTGTTCCCCCACTAACACGAGTTTTAGTTATATTGCTTTGTTACTTACCTTCGATATTATTGTTGCACACATATGATAAGATTTCTTTTGTTATTATGCAGTCATGTCATGTGAATCAAATGACACTGAGTATGATAGCAGTGATAATAGTGAGGAAAATGTTAGGAGTGTTGACTTAAGGGCATTAGTTGAGAGTGATTTTGAAATGGATGATGACGAACAATTTGATGCCAATGTCGATGACATTGATGGTGCATATAATTTAGATTCTGAACATGTTGATGATGTTGGTTCTGAATACGGTTCAGAGGAACATTTAAACTCTCCTAAGAATTCAGACGATGATACGAAGAGGTACCCTGAGTTTATGGTTCAGCATGACTTATCGAATGTAGCGTTTAAGTTAGGGATGAAGTTCAAGAACTCTACTAAATCTAAGCAAGCTGTAAGGGCCCACTCGATACAAAGTGGTCATGACTTGAAGTTTTACAAAAATGAGAAGAAAAGAGTTACTGTGATTTGTACTAAAAAAGGGTTGCAAATGGAGGTTATTTGCTTCTAAGATGCAGTTGGAGAACACTTTGCAAATCAAGGTATATATATCCGAACACACTTGTGCTAGAGAGTTTCTCAATAGACACGTGAGTTCAAAGTGGATTGGGAAACACTATTTAGATAGGTTTAGAAGTCAAAGAAAATGGAAGGTAAGTGAGATAGTTGAAACAATGAGGCATGACCATTTGGTTAACATAACCAAAAGTCAAGCATATAGGGCAAAGCAACATGCCATTTTGTTGTTGGAGGGAACTTGTACAGAACAGTATGCCAGGCTGTGGGAGTATTGTGAGGAATTAAAAAGATCCAACATCAACAGCACAATTAAGATGAAAGTTGACATGCTATGTCTTGAGGTGCAACCACTTTTTCAGAGGCTTTATGTATGTTTATAGGCTTGAAAAAGGGTTTTTTAAGTGGTTGTAGGCCTATTATTAGTATAGATGCATGCCACTTGAAAGGAATATGTGAAGGTCAATTAATGGCGGCGGTTAGAGTAGATGAGAATGACTGCATATATCCCATTGTCGTCAGTGTAGTTGGGCAAGAGACTAAAGATGCTTGGAGATGGTTCTTGGATCTATTGATTGCAGACATTGATCACAGACAACAATTGGGTCTTACCTTCATTTCTAACCAACAAAATGGGTTGTTGCTTCCATTAGATGAAATAGGGGTTTAGCACAGATTTTGTGTGAGGCACCTCTATGCAAACTTCAAGGCTAATTTTAAGGGTAAAGTATACAAATATGCCTTATAGAATGCAACTAGGGCCCCCACATCCTATGAGATTGATATCCATATCAATGAAGATGCGTACAATTGGTTGAACAAGGTCGAGAAAAAACATTGGGCGAAGCATGCATTAACCTCAAGGCCCAAATGTGACATGTTATTGAATTATCTTTCTGAATGTTTCAATCCCTACATATTGGAAGCAAGAGACAAACCGATTATCACTATGATGGAGAATATAAGGAGATCATTGGTGAGTAGGATTAAAAAAAATGAATACATAAAAGTTGATGGCATGATTTGCCCAAAGATAAAGAAGAAGCTCCCAAAATCAGTTGAAGCTACTAAGACTTGTGCATACAATTGGTTAGGTGGAGCCACTTTTGAAGTTCGATTTGGTTTTGACCAATATGTGGTTGATTTGAATATGCATAGCTGCAGTTGCAAAATGTGGGATCTCTCTGGTATCCTTTGTATACACTCTATCCAGTGCATCTATTTCATGGGAAAGTCGCCAGGGGATTATGTCCATCGATATTTACACACTTGTGTCAGCTTACCTCAATCAATCAGCCTACCTCAACCAACCAACTTTCCTAAAGTAATCAGTCTACCTCTCCAAGGATGAAGAGCAAAGTTGTCAAGAGGGGAAAAAGCCTTGGGAGAGCCACTTACAAATTTATGAGATTCCGGGTATGTTTTTTAGCAACTTATGCTTTCATTAACAATCTAATTTTTTAATATTTTGTAATATGTTGAACATGTTGAGATGGATTTTGAATATGCTAGAATTTGAATATGGTGTAATATGCTGGAATAGTTAAGATGGAAGTTCAATATGTTGTGATATGCTGGAATTGAATATGTTGTGATATGCTAGAATTTGAATATGTTGTAATAAAGTTACTAGATGTTGAACATGTTGAGATAAATTTGAATATGGTGTAATATGCTAGAATAGTTTAGATGGAATTTCAATATGTTGTAATATGCTAGAATTTGAATATGCTATGATATGTTGTAATATTGTTACTAGATGTCTATTAATGAAGTAAGGGGAACTCAAGAATCTAGATCAAGTGTTGTCGGGCCTGGTGGAGATGTTGTCGGGGCTGGTAGAGGTGCAGTCGGGAGTGGTGGAGGTACTATCGATGCTGTCGGGGCTGGTAGAGCTGGTATCGATGTTGTCGGGGTCGATATAGGTGCTTTGGGGTCAGTAGAGGTGATGTCGGGGCCGGTAGAGGTGCTTTCGGGGATGGCAGAGGTGTTTTTGGAGCTCATAGAGGTGCTATCAGAGGCCGTGGAGATATTATTGTAGTTGGTAGAGCAGTTGGCTAATGGATGTGCATGTATTTTTTGTGCGAATGTATTTTTTGTGTACATGTAGGGTTATTGTAGTTGGTAGAGGAGCTGGCTAATGGATGTGCATGTATTTTTTGTGTACATGTAGGGTTATTGCAGTTGGTAGAGCAGCTGGCTAGCATATGAAACTAGATATTATGGAAAATTGTATTTTATGCTTGATATTTTTTGAGACTTTTTATCAGGTTTATGAGTATCGAACATTTATTATATTTAACAGGTTTATAAGTATCGAAACATTTATATTGTGTTTAACAGGTTTATGAGTATTGAAACAATTATATTGTATTGCATTTGAAATGTTTATGAGTTGCGAACAAGGTCAATTTAATAGTTGATATTTTGCAAAGACATTTAAGATATCTCATAAAGTTTGATGCATAAATATAGCTGCATAATAAGTGAAATTACAAACCATACACATTAATCTCTCTTATGTAGCCAACATCAATGCAATAACAATCCATGGAAAAATAATAACTAGCTACATGTTCTTCAATTTATTACGATACAATTTATTTTTTTAATGGAGAGTAACAGAATGACCATATTAAAACGTTATGTAAATTATGATGGCCAAATTGAGATTTTTTAAACTACGATGGCCAAATTGAAAACATGTACAAATTATGATGGCAATTTGGTAAAAAAGATATTTTGATAAAATAAAATATATAATATATGAGATAAAAAATATAAAATAATATTTTAATGTCACGTTATCACTTAACGTGTCATGCCTTCACTCAACGTGCCACATCAACGTGTCCATTAATGGAGAGTGACAGAATGACCATATTGAAACGTTAGTAAACTATGATAATTAAATTAAAAAAATTAAAAATATGATGATAAAATTAAAAATAGGTGCAAATTATTATTATCAAATTCATAATTTTCTCAAAATCTTAATATTCAAAAGCAATCTTTTTTTCCAAGCAAAGGTAAGTGGAGACAGGCAGGAGTTGAACCCTGGTGTCGGTTACTTGAGCATCTACTATACTTATATACCCAACCCACCACATTCTTAAAAGCTCCTATATAACTTTGTACTTTCCGTTCATAAAGCAACACAATATTATTCTCAAATTCTAAGGGAAGCTCCTTTTTCCCCATTGTATGCCTGCGTGGTTTCTCTGAAAATGCTCTACTTTCCAAGCTCCTCAAAGCACTCATTGAATGTTCTCAAAAGTCTCTATCATCCTAAAAAGGGAATTTTCTTTTTCTTAATAGAGAAGAAAACTCTATCATTAATTTTCTCTTTCTTTTCTTCTTTTTGTGTTCTTGCTTACTAAGTTATTAACAAAAACAAACAGCTAACATACAAACTTGGCATACCCCTAACAGTAACAAACTCAAAACAAATAGTACATTTTACTAATCATAAGTTTGTCATTTGTAAGAGGCTTGACTCAAATTTAAGATCTCTTAAATTAAAAAAAAACAGTGAGATCAATTGAAACACAATTAGTTACATCGATGCATATGTTAAGAGGCCGTAGGGTCCAATAAAATTGTTACTGTGGCCTTAAAAAGAATTCAACTAGTAGATTCTTTTTTTTTCTTGAACAAGTTTGAAAGATCAATATCAATAACTTAAAATTTAGATTTCTTGTTTTGAAGAAATCACGCAACTAGTAATGACAATGTTACTCACCGATTTGAGTATCTGATCCTAATGGATAGGATAACAGGAGTTTTAAGGGTATATAAAAGATACCGGTGAGAGTATGGATACAATATGAATTTTGGGATATTTATCATCATTTACCCCACACACACATAATTTTTTTTAATCTTATGAATTGATTTCCTTTCTTGTTAATTAGTTGTATGTATATTTTTTATGGTGTGGGGATAAAGTTACGAAAATATTTAACAAGAAAAGAAAAATTAATTATGATTATTAGCATGTTTGAATTTAAAAGTTTTCGATACTTAGATGTGTTTCAAATTATGTTTATTTTGATTTTTGTCATTTAAAATATTGTTATAAGATTTTGATATTAATATGTGAAAATAGTTGTACATTATTTTGAAACCTATTGTCAATTAGTTAAATATTGCGGGCAAGAAAAACACACCGGCTACCGATACCCAAATAGGTAGTCACACTACAAGAAAAACTTAATATTGCGATGGTTATACGGTGACTGTTTGTTCAACCGTCGTTAATTATTTAAAAGGAGAAATATTTACGAAGGTTTAACTAACTGTCGCAAATGTGGGATATATGCCGACGGTTTTACGCAAACTGTCAGAATTGCCTAAGATATGCCGACGGTTTTATTGAATCGTCGGTAATAAACTTTTTTACACACATATTGTGACGGTTTAGGTTAACCTTCGGGACAGAGGTGCTTGTTGGATTTTTTTTGCGACGGTTTGGCCGAACCATCGCAGTTGGAAGAGAAACTCGGCCGGTTTCGCCGACGGTTCAACTCAATCGTCAAGATATGTTATATTGCTTTGGTTTTTAAAAATCGTAGCAATAGAAAACCCTAAATTCTTCCAATTGTGAAGGTTTAGCCGAACCATCGTAGTTGGAAGAGAAACTCGACCAGTTTCACCGACGGTTCAACCGAACCGTCAGGATATGTTATATTGCTACGGTTTTTAAAAATCATAGCAATAGAAAGCCCTAAATTAATTTTAACCCACGCATAGAAAACCCTTCTTCCCCATTTTCCCCTACACCAGCGAACTTCGTCGACAGGCGATCTCCTCGTCATAGCTCAGCACGTGGTTCTCATCTTTCGTATCCTCCTCGTCGTAGCTCAGCTTGCTGTCCTCATCTTTTGTGTCCTCCTTGCTATAGCTCAGCCCGTGGTCCTCATCTTCTGTGTCCTCTTCGTTGTAGCTCAACTTGTGGTCCTCATCTTCTATGTCTTCCTCGCTGTAGCTTAGCACGTGGTCCTCATCTTTCGTGAACTTCGACAGGCGATCTCAGTCCCGATAGAGGTAGCTCAGTTGTAGCTCTGCCGTAGCTCAGCCCATGTCCTCCTCGTCGTAGCTCATCCATGTCCGTCCCCGATCTATACGTGGGTTTCGTGCTAAATTCTTGGTCGGTAAGTTTCAGTTTTCCTATTTGATTATCTGTGTTGTTTTGTTATGATGAGTTTGATGGGAAAGATTTTTGAATTTTAGTTGTTTTCGTTGTCTATTTTTGTGGATTTGGTTTTGTTTTCGATTTTATGTTGGCCTTATAGAGAGCATTGTGAGTTGGTCGATCCATTTCGTAAGTAAGTCTCAAATATATAACTTGGATAATAAACTTACATCCATTTTCCAGGCCGTTACTTTAGTGTGTTACTTACTTTATCTAAAATAATTGCAGATAATTATAAAAGACAACACCGTAGTCGTCGACCTTCTCATAATGAAGTCGAACGCGTACTTCATGATAGATTTCTTGATTGGTTTACATCTAAAGTAAGTGCAATAGATGTACTTGAATTATTTAATTATATATGGTTCAATAGATGTTGAATACTTTTTTTTATGAATCAATAACCAAAATGGGAAATAATGAGTCAGAAGAATTGAGATGGTTAGCTCAAGGTCCAAATATTGTAATGAAGAAGTATGATGGATACAATGTTAATGGATTTGTTTTTCGTACAAAGAAAAATGATAGCCTTTGTAAGTCTCAAAATAGTGGAGTCATGGTAACATCAGAGATAGCAAGTTATGCAAATATATGAGATAGAGAGATGATTTGCTATGACATTCTTAAAGATATCATTGAGATAAATTATTATGACAAATTCAAAGTGATTTTATTCAAATGTGATTGGATTGACCCTACTGAAGGTATTGGAGTAAAGATTGATCGATATGAATTTACACTTGTTAATTTTTCGCGTTTGACCCGTACCGGAGAGCATTTGAAGCACGAGCCATTTATCTTTTCATCACAAGCACGTTTAGTATATTATGTTGTTGATCCAAAGGATAAAGACTGGCATGTAGTTATTCATACAAAGCCTGGAGATTAGTATGACATGGGAGTACTAGAGCTGGAAAGTGACACTAGAATCCATCATAACGATGAAGTAATCAACCGAAAAAGTCTAGAAGAAGTGAACTTAGTTCAAGTATATGTTGATGGTTTGACTTTTGAAGACATGGCATATGATTATAACAGTGATCATGATAACAACTTTTCAGAATAATGTGATTAAATGTTTCATAAACAAGTATCTTTTTTTTTATGTTTTCTTAGTTATAAAATATTCTTCAAGTCAGATATAGTCATAATGATTAAGATGTGCAGGATTACACCATGACCTCGTCGAGACGCCAATCATCACGTTTAGATACTCGATTGAATATTGACTCTCATACCGAATCTGGAAGACCAAATCCACATCATGATATGAATTGGAAACAGAAGATTTGTTCGCTCTTATTTAAGTTAACTGAGATAATAAAATAGTGTTTCATTTAATTATCATAATGTTATTCAATATTTTGTTAAATAGAACCATCTAAGCGGCGTACGCGAGGATGAATGCAGTTAACATCTATATGAGCCAGATCAGGCGATGATAGAATACTTGTAGCTTTCAATGCCCAATGTCAGGTCATCAGCGCAAGCTTTTGTGGTACTGTTGCTAGACGATATAATATTCTACTCATACAATATGATTGGAGGCATGTGTCGCGGTATCATAAAGATCAAGATATAATGAATGTATGGTTGCTTGTATGTTCATATACATACATATATATACATATACATCCATATACGTACATATATATACATATACATCCATATACATACATATATATACATATACATACATATATATACATATATATACATATATACACACACACACACATATATATATATAGACATACATATAGATACATATATTTATAGACATACATATAGATACACACACACACACACACACACACACATATATAATTATGTAATAATCTTTTGTAGTCAAAAAATGCTATAGAAGAATGCCATAAAGTATATGTTTTGACATCCTTAGATGTAAGATGGAAGGATGAGAAGAGATGAATAAAAAATGAATATATGGTGAGATATGAAACGGAGGAAGAGGCATTAGAACATTGGAATGATGCTATTCTAAAAGAGAGTTTTGTTGCGATATTCGTAAATGGTACTCAGAAGAAGAAAATATATGATTTTTTACTATACATCTATGATTAATTATATATGAAATAAATTAACTTTTATTTATCTTTCATAAATGTAGAAGCAATCTACAACTAACAGAAGATCACAGAACAAACTAAAACACCCTTACACGTTGGGATGTACCAGTATACCAACGAAAAAAGCAGAAATGATAAATTCTAAACTTTATAATTATTTTAATCAATTTTATTTTAAGTATATTTAATCATATGTTCTCATTTATAGACAGAAGAGCTTCAAAGAGAGACCTCAAAAACATAGTTATTTGTAGCCTCACATGAACGGAAAGATAGAACTTATGTAAATGAAGATACTGCCAACATTGCAGTAAGTATAAGTTGTAATATTAATACCAAGTTTTTAAATAATTATTACATGTTTACTCATACTAAGTCTTAATTTTGTATTATAGGTGAAACTTAAAGAGCGCATGAGTCAACTTAGGGATGTTGATTATGATCCAATTTCACCAAACGACATGCTATCACAAGTATTGAGCCCAGAGCATCCTGGATGAATGCGTTCATTAAGACTCGAGGTAACTCCATCTCAAGTGTTTTTGCATTATCGTGGGGAATCGTCCACACAAGATTCTACTTGCTTATCAACTGAGCTAGAATCACAATGTGCACGAGTAGCTGAGTTGGAGGCTTAATGCGCATGGGTGTCTTAGTTAGAGGCTGAATGTTCAGATATGCGTGAGAAATATGATCAGGTGCAGGCTAAATATTCATAGATACGCTCTCAACTAAGCTTAATTATGAAGTTTATGTAAGATTCTCGTAAAGACTAGGGTAGCCTTTTGTTGTTTACGTTATTTAATACTTATGAAATATTTCTTTTATTTCAAATTTTCATACTTTGAACTCATTGAATAATTTGTATTGATAATCTATTATATTTTGGATATCTAATTAATGATTTAATGTTTTATAATTATGCGTTCTGTAAATATATAGAATGAGACTGGTGAAATATATACTATGTTAAAAATGTGTTAATATGCAAAAAATTTTGGGAATAAACAGAAATAGGAAGGAGGTTGTGAGAGTAATGTTTTTTGCGACGGTTTTAAAACTGTCGCAATTATACTCCTTATTTGGCGATGATTTGAGAACCCATTGTTGTGGAGAAATTGCGACGGTTTTATAACCTCGCAAAAACCGTCGCGGTAGATTCTATTTTGTGACGATTTCAAACCGTCGCGAAAGACAAAATAATCATAGCTTTAGAGTCTTTGTCGTGACGTTCCTCCGATGGTTGTCAAAACCGTCGGTGATTCAATCCCGACGGAGGCGATCCCGATGGTTCTTTAACCATCATTGTATCTCTTCCAACGGTTAAAAACCGTCACCATAGACTCTAATGATTGTTGCGGTAGACTAGTTTTCTTGTAGCGTCACCATGTGCTACCTTGAAATTTTTGTAAGTATGAGGGTGGGTATGGGTAAGGCTCATCAAAATATCTCAAACCCAGAATCCCGCTCGATTTCGTCCCGAACCTGAATTTGAGATTTTTATCCTGTCCTGAACAAGAAAGGCCGGGGTTGTGATTGAAGTTTTTAGCCGGGCTGAGATTTTTATCCCCCCCCCCCTCGAACCTGTCGCAGCCGCGATCCCATCTTGCAATCTCGCGCTCGGGTCCGTAATTAGGTCCTGTGAGACGGACCAAGATGAAGTTTTTATTCTAAGACGGGATGACTTCATCTCGTTGACTAGTCAACAACCTGTTAGAACGGAACAGATCAAAAATTATGGCCAGGACGGGATGATGCTTATGTATGAGGATGACAAATGTTCATGAATATAAAAATTGATATGAACAGTATCCTTACCATATTCTATCTATTAACATGCTACGGCCAGCTTGTTGATTCCTATTAAACATGACTCACCAGCCACCCGCTTCAATATCACGTGCCAAATCCGGCGGAGGCTGACTTCGAGACACTGAAAATTAATATCCAAAACGGTCAGATAACGGTAACAAAGAGGGTATTTAAGTTTGGATACATGGGGGGTTTGAGTTTGAGGATAAGACTGCAACCTTTCGACAATTTTGATCAAAATTATTACCAATCATGACCCCCACACTTTCTGCTCTATAACACACACGACGTAACTTAAACGCACGCATCCAACGTAACCTCAGTTCCGGTTTCCGAATCAGTGAAACTTTTTTGAAAAGTTTTAAGGCATATATACCGAAAGTACCCTTTTACGGTTTTGCCCTTTCTTGTTTGGCCCTCCATCTATTTCTTCCGCATTTGGGGTTCACTTTTGAGCATCATTCTGGTTCATGCGAAACAGAGACTGAGAGTTCTAATCAGCCATGGCCATTATGCTTCGTCGTAGTGTAGCTTTCTTCTTGCTTAACCTCTTACTTTCTTTCAATCTCATCCGTGAGTCTCTCTCTCTCTCTCTCTCTCTCTCTCTCTCTCTCTCTCTCTCTCTCTCTCTCTCACACACACACACACATCTAAGTCACCACTTGCTTCTATTTTCTGCGTGTAATCTTCCAGCCGAAGTTTTCGGAATTTTTTCGCCTTTGAGTTTAGATGGAATTTACATTTTTAAATTAATTTTGGGTTTGGTGATTGTGAGCTGAAAACATGCAACATTATATCATCTTCAAGTTCTTGTTACCTTCTGTTTTAAATGCTCTGTTTGGTTAGTGGGAATTGGAAAGTTACGGTTTCTTGGATTATAGTCGGAGTTTGTACTGAAAAGAAAAAGAAAATGCGTTGTCTGGTAGCTAAAAAATTACTTAAAAGCAAAAGTGGTACGACAGTTGATACCGAATTCTTTAATTTCCTTTAACCGCCGTTTGTGCAGGTTCGCAACCTTTCATCGGAGTGAACTATGGTCAAGTCGCCGACAACCTTCCTCCGCCATCAGCCACAGCAAAGCTTCTCCAGTCCACCTCCATCGAGAAAGTCCGTCTGTACGGGTCCGACCCCGCCATCATCAAAGCCCTAGCGAACACCGGGATCGGGATCGTCATCGGCGCCGCGAATGGTGATGTTCCGACACTAGCATCCGACCCGAATTTCGCCAAGAATTGGGTCAATTCCAATGTGGTTCCATTGTACCCGTCGAGCAATATTATTCTCATCACCGTCGGGAACGAGGTCATGACTTCCGGCGATCAGAATTTGATAACTCAGCTCCTGCCGGCGATGCAGAATATCCAAAACGCCCTGAACTCTGTATCTTTAGGAGGCAAGATCAAGGTATCAACGGTCCATTCAATGGCGGTGCTCCGGCAATCAGAACCACCCTCATCTGGATCCTTCCACCCGAATTTCATTGATATACTGAAGGGGCTTTTGGGATTCAATAACGCAACCGGTTCGCCTTTTGCGATCAACCCTTACCCGTATTTCGCTTACCGGAGCGATACGAGGCCCGAGACGCTGGCCTTTTGCCTTTTCCAACCCAACCCTGGGCGTGTGGACTCAAACACCAATATCAAGTACATGAACATGTTCGATGCTCAGGTTAGTCCAAATTAAAACCCCGGTTAATGAGCACAGATAAATAATAGAATAGAGTACTTTTATATTAGAAAATAAATTTCAATTGATTAAGTGATTTAATAATACATAAGAGATTTAAAAAAATAACCGAACTCGTTACAAGACTCATTGTCTAATCTATTATTTGTAGCATTTAGGTAGATATTTATATACCTTTCATATACGAAGTACACACTTTGGGCAAGTAATTTTATATATTGTATCGATATGCATATACCTTATAAATTAGTCGTTCTTGCAAACACATTTTTCGGCTAATAGCTAAAATGGGTAAGAAAAATTCCATTCACTAAAGTTTCTATATAGTTTAGGCCATTTGCTTGAAATGGCCTATTCTGTCATGTGTAGTTAACCGAAAATAAAATCCTCTGTGCTGGTGGTTCTGTTTGATAGCTTTTTAGATTTCAGCTAACTCTATAATGGTCTGCAGGTGGATGCTATAAGATCTGCACTGAACTCATTGGGGTTTAAGAATGTAGAGATTGTGGTTGCTGAGACAGGTTGGCCATACAAAGGAGATAGCAATGAGGTTGGCCCAAGCATTGAGAATGCTAAGGCTTATAATGGTAATCTGATTGCCCACCTTCGCTCTATGGTTGGCACCCCATTGATGCCTGGGAAATCAGTTGACACTTACCTCTTTGCTCTCTATGATGAGGACTTGAAACCTGGACCGGGTTCCGAACGGGCATTTGGACTGTTTAAACCCGACCTTTCTATGACCTATGATGTTGGTCTTTCCAAGAGCAGTCAGGTGAGTGAGATTTTTAATGTGGTATTGCCTACTTGTAGTTTCATTGATAAGGTAAATTAGCAACAGTTGCAAATAATCACAGTCCATTGAGAATGCTAAGATTTCTAAAATTTCAAAATGTTCTGTCATTTTATGCACAATGTAAAATTTTTTTTGTATTAAGTAAATTTATTGTATACACTTTGCATGTGACATTTTAAACTTAGTTAACAAGTGGTCTTCCTTGGCGGTAAATATATATATATATATATATATATAATTCGTTCATGCATTTTTTTGGGATTGAAAACAAATTATATGTTGCAAGTAAATAAATGATGATGCAACTATACTTTCGGTCATTTCTTTTAAACATGCATTTTTTTTCTGACCGTTTTTGTAGTAGCCCTATTTCTTATGTCTTCATATAAATGCTTTAAAATTCAAGTATGCCGGACTTAGTTTAGTTTGGGATTGAAAACAAATTCATAATTCGTATGCACGTGTACGTCGATGACAAAAGTCGTAGTAGAACTTTTTGTCCTAACAGACTAAGTTAAAGGGTCCATTGCCTTAGTTTTCATATTCTTGTGCTTGTCATGGTAACAATGTTTTTCTTCATAAAAAAAGGCTCCGACTACTCCTAATACTCCCGTGGCGAATCCGGTGCTGACACCTAATACACCCATGACTCCTTCGCCAAAGCCGAAAAAAGGATCATGGTGTGTGCCTAAGTCAGGGGTATCAGATGCCCAACTGCAGGCCAATTTGGATTACGTTTGTGGACATGGGATGGATTGCAGTCCTATCCAGCCTGGTGGTGCTTGTTTTGAGCCCAACACGATAGCTTCTCACGCTGCTTACGCGATGAATCTCCTGTATCAGACCGCCGGCCGCAACCCATGGAACTGTGATTTTTCACAAACTGCAACAATTACCTCCAACAATCCAAGTATATATATAATCTCTTAACTCAAGCATGTATTCACAACCTATATATACATATAACTTAGCTTAAAATAAGACTCATTGTTTTCTCTGTTTTTATTTTCAGGCTATAACAGTTGCACTTATCCTGGTGGAAGTACCTGAACAAAAGAGAAGATGCGTCTTTTTGTGCTATTTTTTTTCTCTTTTGTAATATTTTTATCTCACAGGTGAGTACTGGGTAAGGTATAATTTGGCGTGATCACAAAATGAAAAAAGGAGAAAATAATAGACTTGCTTGTCTATGTAGAAAATTTAGTATAGTATTTGGAGGTGGAGACGTATTTTCATTTGTAGATGTTTGATATTTTTACGTAATAAAGAGTGAGAATTGTAATATAGTTAGGAGGTCTTCCCATTAATAAATATATCAATTTGTTCCTCAAAGATTGGTGTACATTTCCAAATTTAGATTCTTCATTCCCCTGATACCTACAAGAGGGCATATTGAACTCGTGTGTATTTTATTCTGTGAAAAGTCAATTACTTATCGTGTGAAGAAGGTCTTGGATTTAGAAGTTTACTTTTTTATATTACAATTCTTTGAGAAGTTTACTTTTTTATATTACAATTCTTTGAGAAGTTTACTTTTTTATATTACAATTCTTTGAGGCTACTTCCCCTAGTGGTAATGTCAAAGATCTATCCGGACTCATATGATGAAACGTAAGAGGGGATTATGCATATTCCGGTGGTTTAATCTACACACAAATTGATATATATATATATATATATATATATATATATATAACGTTACTAAAAAAATAACGATGAACTCTGATTGATCTCTGCGTAACCTCATAATTTTCGTATGAACGATTTGGCTATAGCAAGCATAATCATGAAAAGCATATTTATATTTAAATTCACGAAAATTTGGCTATAGCAAGCATAATCATGAAAAGTATATTTATATTTAAATTCGAGAATTTCATGAGAATCATGAATATCCAATGGTTGTGATTTACAATTGTGAACACTAAACGACTGTGTTGTGACTAATTGGGTTGCAATGCGATTCTTTTTTTAGTCCAGCCCTCAGTGAAATCTGATTGAATTATCAATCGGGATCTCTCTCCAATGCCGGAAAAAAAATTTCTAGCATTAATGCTGGGATTGATCCTAGCCGTTGGATCTGGCCATGGCAATCCCAACCCTTAATTTAACCTTTGCCCTCTCATTTCTTTATAACCGGTAACCCTAACCTACAATCGCCTTCAATTTTCTCTTTCTTCTTCTTCGAACAAAACAGGTTCTCTCTTTCTTCAAATAAAACATTCCCACGCGACTCCACCGCTGCAAGCTTCTTCTCTCAGACGAACAAAATTGAGGCACGCGATTTACAGCTCAGGCGACTCCACCACCGTTGCAAGGTATATACATAGTAACTTCCCTCGGTGACTTTGATCAAGCTCTCTTCTCCAAGCTTTTCTCGCGATTTAGTGTTTTGATTAAATAAGTTTGCGATTCCTTCAAGTTCAACGATACCCAGGTATGATTGAGCTTTTTACCCTAGATCATTTTTCTTTCTCTTGTTGGAAGTTTCAGAATTTGAATGTTTCTGATTAATGGTTTTGGTTGCGATTTTCATGTTTCTGATTCAAGGATTTCGTTGCGATTTGCATGATTCTGATTTAGGGTTTTGGTTGTGATTTACAGTTTCCTCTTTCCTTCCACGAAATCTCTCTCTCTCTCTCTCTCTCTCTCTCTCTCTCTCTCTCTCTCTGTTTGGAATCTAAGAAAACAAAATGAGATTGTTTAAGGTGATTTCTTCATCTTGATTGGATATAATTTTTTGGGCAGAAAAGGATTGGAGCCTGCTATTGATTCTATGATTTCTTCTATAAAAGCTGAGAGGGTGAATCGCAAACCCTCTTCATCTTCTTTGTCCCTTAAACTAGGTTAGCGATTGAACTGAATTACATTATAAAATCAAGATGGCTATATAACTATAACTGACATTTACTTGCTTTGTCAAAAAGGGACATTGAAGCTAAGAATCGGAACATTGAAGCAAAATTTAATCAGGTATGACCTGAAGATATCAGTGTGCATATGACTTGTTTTGAATGTTATTTCTACCAAGATATTGATTAATCCTGCAATTTTGTCTCAATTTCTCAAGAGGGCTAAGATAGTGCGCAACATCAATAAGTTGACATTTGTGGGTAAGACCCTTTCTAACATTTGTGATGAGATCGAACCCTTTGTTAAATGTCTTAGATCATTTATTTACTTCCTTTCATAATAGGAGAAAATATTTCGGTGTTATAATTAATATAGAGAAAGATAAAAGCTACAAGTTATGTTCTTTAGATAATTCTCATTTATTTTTCGTCTCTTACGTTCAATGTAATGAGTCATCAAGGACCTACTTTGCTGATTGTTAGACGTCAAGACTTGAGGAGTGGGATTTCTGATGCAAAATTTACTTTTGATGAAGACCATATCTGTTAGTGATGTTGTCAGGGTTTTGGAAGGTCCCCTTAAGGCCTGATGTTAGCCTATGTTATTGTTAGGTGGTTACTGGATAGATTTTTTTTGGTAGGCTGGTTATTGGATAGATATACTTGCAGAATATGAAAAGTCATCTGATTGAGTCTATCTCAAATACAGGATAGGAAAGGGATAGTGAAATATATTTATAGGCACACCATTTTCATATTTGATGAAAATGAGGAGCAAAATGGTGGCTATTTCTGCTGCAAAGTTTCATATGTGTGAGAAAATTAAGGTTTCTTATGATACTTCCAATGATAAGGTTGTAAGTCTCTCTCTATCCTCTTACATTTATATCGATTGTTAATGTCCTTACTAATTGATATATTCTCCTTCCCGACTTTTTAATTAGTGTAGTGTGCAAATTTACTTGAGTATTGTAGTGTACAAATTTACTTTAAATACGCAATGCTATATGTTTACATTTTTATGAATAATTCATCTAGAATCGAATTTTTTTACATTGTTATAAGATTTTTTCAATTGATCATTTGTCAAAGATATCTTATGATGTAAACATTGCATTCTTTATCAGGAAAAAGAGTTATGTCTAATGCTTGGGTCTTGGATACTACTCAAAAGCCATATGTTTGGTAAAGGCTAAATCCAGAAGGTGATAGACCTACTAGAATGCGAGTTCTTAATTTTTGTTTACAACTGCAAAAACGAACTTACTTTTACGTTCCATCTTTTGACATCGAAGTAAAAAATGATTAACCTTATGTTGTAAGTATACAACAGCTAGTGCACGATCAGATGGCATGTTTTTACTTTGGAAGAACCTCTACAAAGAGGAGAGTACATATCCAACTTGGAATGAAAAGATGCAGCTGAAGCAATTATTAAAAATTCTTCGTCATTGTATTTGTGTTATAACCAAAAAGTAAGTTATAACAAAAAAAGAATATGTATATGTAGTGATACCAATTAATGATTTACTTTTTTAAAGGAGAGTCTGAATTATATTTTGTAATCAGCAACAAGTTATTATTTCATAAAGATTTACACTGAGATTAATATGTGAAAATGATCGACTATATAAAAATGGCTAAAAGTATGAACATGATTAAGTATGTGAAGTCTTTGAAGAGAGCTTGAAGAAATTGAATAAGAATGACCAAGTATATGTAAAAATAGGTGTATGGAAATTGACAAGTATGTGAAAATGACTAAGTGCATGAAAATATGACTAAGTGGCAAAACACGTACATAAAAATAACAAAGGGTGAGAAAATTACTAAGTGAATGAAAATTGCGAAGTGTATGTGAAAAAATTGTAAAAATGGCTAAGTTTATATGAAAATGTCTTAGTGCATGAAAATATGGTTAAGCGTGTAAAAATGACCAAGTGTAGCAAACCACTACATGAAAATGACAAGTATATGAAAATGTGTGGAAATGATCAAGTTTGTGAGTATATAATTTATCAACTATGATAAAGTATGCGAAAATGTCTAAGTGTATGAAATGATCAAATGCGTAAAAATGACTAAGTGTGTGAAATCGACTAAGTGAATGAAAATGTTTAACTGTGTGAAATTGGCTAAGTTACAAAAATTATTAAGTGTGTGAAAATGACTAAGCACATGAAAATCATAATTTTCATACACTTAATCATTTTCACACACATAGTGTGTTAACGGTTAAGTGTTTGAAAATGACTAAATGTGTGAAAATAAGCAAATTTGTGAAAATGACTAAGTGTAAGAAAATTGTTAAGTGTGTAAAATGTCTAAGTGTGTGAATATAGCTATGTGTGTATGAAAATTGTTAAGAGTTAAACACCATCATGGGGAACTAAACGCCATCACTACATGGCAAGTCGTCATTCAAGGCTGGCGTTTGAGCACCAAACGCCAGTCATGACTGGAGATTCGCCTACCATGACTGGCGTTTGGGGCCTGTTGATGGGCCCATGGTAATAGGCGTTCGGCTCGTGTCTTAGCAACACGTCCCAAGCGCCTATGTGTGTGGCATTTGGGACCCAAACTCCAGTCATGGTAAGCGAATTGTCAGTCATGACTAGCGTTTGAGACCTTCTGGTGGCGTTTAGGCGTCTGGCTCATGTTCTAGTGACGCGGGCCAAACACCAGTGTGCCTGGCATTTGGAGCCCAAAAGCCACCAGCAAGTCCAAAACGCTAGTCATGATTGGTGATTTGCCAACCATGACTGGCGTTTGAGGCATGCTAGTGGAGTTTGGGCCCCAAGTGCCACATACACAGGCGTTTGGCGTAGGTCAATTTCTGAAGGACATAACTTTCGATTCGGGTGGAACCACGTGACCCATAAGATATCAAATCGAAAATAATTCAGAGATCTACATGTTTGACAAGTTTTGGGTCCAAAAACTACTTCTTATTCATGTAAAAAATCATTCATTCTTGAGGGGTTCACCAAAATATTTCACGTACAAAATCAATCATTCCTGAAGGGGTTCACCAAAATATTTCATTACAAAATCAATTATTCTTAGAGGAGTTCACCAAAATATTTCACGTACAAAATTAACAATT